>JAEQML010077268.1:0-12955 GCA_016904865.1 Pissodes strobi
AGCCAATACAATGCAGCCCCTCTTGTCACAAACTGTCATTGATCGGCTCCAGACTTTGTACTTTGGTGTTCTCCAGCCTGGGGGAGGACGATGGGATTTGATGGGCCATATCCCATGGCAACTCGGAATGGCGGGGGCGTCACTCCCCGTAATCAAACTCCTCTCACCAGTTTGACGTTCCTGCCTTGATATGATCAAAATGTGCTGTCCTTTTATTACTCAATTTTTGGTTCACATTTCTAATTTCTGTGTAGAAAAATCTGTTATCCCGACGCAGGGGAGAGAAGCGGTTGTGTTGCCATTGCCAAAGGGACCCAGTGTTTCGAGTGTTGGAGATTGAGGCCTATTAGTGCCTTGCCTGTGCTCTCGAAAATACTTGAGAAACTTCTCTACCCACAAATAGTTGCTTTTTTAAATAATAGTAGGCTCTTGCCTGTATGTCAGTCAGGTTTTCGAAAAGACCATGGAACATCCACTGCACTTCTCAAGGTAATTGGTGACTTGGTTTTTGAGATTGATAAGGGGAAAACATCAGCTTTGATCCTGCTGGACTTCAGCAAGGCTTTCGACGTTCTCGATCATAATCTACTTCTAAGTAAACTTTCATATTATGGTTTCACAAATAATACAGTAGATTTTTTTTAAATACTATTTGACTGGCAGAGCGCAGAAAGTTGTTATAGAAAACAAGCCATCAAAAAGAATGAATGTATGTTGTGGAGTTCCACAGGGGTCGATCTTAATAAGTGTGTAGCAGATTGTGCCATACATCAGTACGCATATGACACACAATTATATGCGGAAATTGATAAAACTAACCCTGAGGGTACTGTGGTAAGGATTAATGGATGGTTACAAAGTATTTTTAATTATTCTGTCAGTAATGGTCTTAAAATCAATCCTAGCAAATCTGCAATTATGTACTTTGGCCCAGGCCGCGAATGGGCATCACAAAGCTTACAGGTAAACATGAATGGCATCAAAATAAAATCGGTCTCTGATTATAAGAACTTGGGTCTGATACTCGATTCAACAACTTCGATTTAAGTCACATCTTTCCAAGGCCCTTCAAAGGTGTTACATGTCTTTAAGAAATTTATATAAAAGCCGGCACTTTTTAAATGCTAATATAAAAACACAATTATGTGAAACATTAGTTCTCTCAAATTGCAATTATTGCGATTTTGTTTATGTACCCTTTCTGGATATTATTGGCAAGAGGAAACTTCAGAAGATTCAAAACTCATGTGTTCGTTTTGTGTATGGAGACTGGAGACTGCGAGATCATGTAAGTCATAAGCTTTGTGAACTAAGGTGTATGAATGTTGAAGACCGGGTAAAGCTTCATTTTGCTTCTTTCTTGTATAAGCTTTTGAAAAATAAAACTCCCTTATACATTTATGAAAAACTACAACTAAGAAATACTATACATAATCGTAGCACTAGATTTTCCAGCGAATATCAAGTGCCCCAACACCATACAACTCTTTTCCAGCGCTCTTTTTCATACTTGGGTCCTAAATTTTTAAACACTGAAATGCCTGGGGGGTTTGACAGTATGTCTTTTCCTCAGTTTAAAAAAAATTATAAGATTGAACTGTTAAAAAAATATGTGGATAGATTTCTGTGATTTGTAATCGTATTGTGACTTGTATTGTGATTTACTTATTTACTTTTTTGCACTATACTTTTTTCTTATAATGTGTTTATGTAGTTTGTTATTTGTTTCTTACTAATTGATAATGTATTCCAGTGAAATTTGTTTTTGAATACTTGGTTAAGCAAGCAGCTATGCTGAACTTCGCCAAGTATAAAATAAAGGCCTGTTTATTTTATTTATTTATTTAAATACCTAACAATCATTCAAACATGAATCTAAAATATATTAATTATCTAGCCCCAAAAATTTTAAATAAAATTCCTCTGGAAATCAGGAATATTACCAAATATGTTACATATAAAAAAAATTGTTGAAAATACATTTGTGATAATATCGAAGATTTTAAATTAATATTTTAATTGGTACTGGTTGAAAACCCATATAAAAGTACAATCTTAATCCACTTTGGTTGTTGATTGATTAAAACTTTGAAGTTCAATGTTATTCTTGATTTTTTTTTATTAGCATAGGTTAAAAAGGCACATACGGATGTTAAGTCATCTAGGTGCTTTAGTAAGATAATTTGTATAATTATTATAGTTGTAATGATACTCTGTTTGTAATTGTTTGCTTTATAATTTGATTTTTGATTTGGTTTGTAACTGATTTGTAACTGTAATTATATGAATTATATGAATAAATGAAATGAAATGAATGAAATGAAATGAAATACATACAGTGTGGAAAAAAAGTATGGACTACCTCTAATAATTAGGTTGTCTTTAGGATTTATGAGAAACGCTCGAACACGTCATTTTGGTTTTTCAATTTCCTATATTCTGCCAAAATTCATTTGTTTCTCTATAGTAAGACGGAAATTGATATAAACAAGAATAAAAAGATGCACTTTTCTGCTTGATAGAACTTATTCAATGAATGAGAATATTAATTAAAATAATGCGTAGTGCTTACAGAAAATATGGTGTACAACTATTCAATAAATCGGCCTAAAATACTTCATTTGACTGCTACAATTATGGTACTTTTGTTAAATACTTTGAGAAGAGTAATTATAAACTTCGACGAAGGAGAAATATTTATTATAAATAATACCATTATCGGCTTATTTTCCCATTGTAAGGGCTTTTAAAGGTCAAAGATGAAAGCAAAAGACTTGCGAGTATACTGAAAATGAAAATATTACAATAAACATAATTGATTCATATCATCAGTTCTTCATCTACGGCGTGTAGATATTAAAGTGAAACTAATTAACCAAATCTTACCTTAGACCAATCTAATTCGGGTAATGATTCCAGCGTCCTAATGATCAAAGTGGTCCCTTCAAAAGTAGCCAAAGCGTTTGGTTGACAGGAATGATCAATAATAGACGCTCCTAGATAAATTCCAGTTCCTAAGCTCTGCAATTCTTTATTGCAAATATTAAAACTATTAACGCACATCTAGAACAGATCAAACGTATTAAGAGAGTGCCTTAAGCTAAAGAGTTCAAAAGATATGTTGGAATGGCGGACAGTTAACGGCGGCGTGACTAATGAAATATAAATATGCAAGGCAAAAACTAAAACATATCCAAAGTAAAATCATAGCATAAAGACAAACAACATGAATACATGGAGAGATCAATACATGTATTGTCACGACTAACAACCATCCGAACGTTTTTGTGCTACCCTATAGAACT
The DNA here is from genome assembly GCA_016904865.1 of Pissodes strobi. Lineage (NCBI taxonomy): Eukaryota > Metazoa > Arthropoda > Insecta > Coleoptera > Curculionidae > Pissodes > Pissodes strobi. The sequence continues at coordinate 3,306 of JAEQML010077268.1, forward strand.
AGCCGCCGCGCCGTACCGCTCGCTTCTCTGTCTGTATGAATCATCGCCCGGCCGGCCGCGAAGTTTCAGGATCGCTGGAATTATCTCGATGGCCTCGTCGAGAGTTATGTCTGGCGACTATCCCATAACTCTCAGCAGTCAGCTGTTTTCATGTACTTCGTGATGTAACAAATCGTTTGTATGCCTCTGATGGTCTAGAGGTTTGCATAGTTAGCTTTCACTTCGGCAACGCGAGTTCAAACCCCATCAGTTTCTTTTTATCTTTTTTAAGGTTATATTTCTAAATAGTTTTTTTTCTTGATTTTGAGTTTGTCTTGGGTTAGCACCTGGTTAGTTTCCTGTTCTTAAGCCCCCGTAGCGAGCGGAGCGAGCGGAGGGCCTGTAAAAAGTGAATTTAGGCATGGTGCTGAGAGTTATGGGATAGTCTCCAGACGTAAGTCTCGTCGAGATCATATAGAGTGGCCTCGGAATACTTCCCGAATATTCGTGATAGATTTGAGATTATATATAAGCAGACCTAAGGCGAATGTTAGTTAGTTCAGTTCAGTTAATCATTGAGTGTTGAATAGATATTAGTGGTAAAGTTATAAGAGTAGTATAGAGTGTTAAATTGTATACAGTGGTAGTAAATAAAGAGAGTATTAGTTGAAAATAGCAAAGTTGTAATTCTGTTAAGAACCCACGGGAAAAACGTAACATTTGGTGTCAGAAGTGGGATTGTGAAGGGACCGGACTTGCGAAGTATTTTTCGAGCAAAGAAGAGGTACAAGTACGTCAACGAGACCGTTTGATTGGTGGATTCTGGTAAAAGTTTATAACATTCTATGGTCAATACAAGGCAACAAACGGCAGAAATGGAGCAAATTAATAAAATGTTGGCCGATTTCATGGAAAATTTAAATGCTGAGAGGCAAGCGGATCGGGAAGAAGATGAACGTAAAAGACAAGCAGAACAGGACCGGCTTCAGAAAATTTTAAAAGACCAGGAAGATAAAAGGCAAAAAGAACAGGACGACCGGCTTCAGAAAATTTTGCAAGATCAAGAAGATAAAAGGCAAAAAGAACAGGACGACCGGCTTCAGAAAATTTTGCAAGATCAAGAAGATAAAAGGCAAATAGAACAGGACCGGCTTCAGAAAATTTTACAAGACCAAGAAGATAAAAGGCAAATAGAACAGGACCGGCTTCAGAAAATTTTACAAGACCAGGAAGATAAAAGGCGAATAGAACAGGACCGGCTTCAGAAAATTTTTCAAGATCAAGAAGATAAAAGGCAAGCGGAACGGGATGGGGATGAAGGTAGAAGGCAAGCAGAACAGGAATAGCTGCAGAAATGGATGCTGGATGTAATTGTAGGCGAGCAAGGAAAATTACAGAAGATATTGGACGGACAAAATGAGAAATTTGAAAAAGAAGTAGGTAATATACAAAAAGAAGTTGGAAATGTACAAAAAGAAGTTGGACATGTACAAAAAGAAGTTGGGAGTGTAAAAAAAGAAGTAGGAAACGTACAGCAAGAAATGAGGAATCTACAAGCAGAATTTAGCAGACTAAAAAATCAAGGACCCACCGAGAGGGTATTCGCCACAGGGCATAACATCAAACCTCCAACGTATGACGGTCAAACCTCCTGGACAATGTACAGAAGGCAATTTGAAGCCGCTGCTGTTGCCAACGGTTGGAATAACGAAGAAATGGCTACATCACTGGTGGTAGCGCTTCGTGGGTCTGCCCTAAAACTACTGCAGACCATTCCCATCAGCCAACAAGGGAAATATGACATACTTGCAGCTGCCCTGGAGAGACGATTTGGAGACCAACATAGAAGACAACTGTATCAGGCACAAGTCCCGACATCAGAAGCCTGGTGAAAACCTGCAAGAATTTGAGGCCGACATTAGACGTCTCATTCAATTGGCCTACCCGGGAGCGACAGAGGAATTTCAAGAGGAACTTGCTGCCCAATATTTCGTGGATGGTATTAGAGATCCAGAAACTCAGAAAATGCTACGCCTAGCCAAACAGCAGCGAAGCTTTGGGTCGAGCCCTAGAAATCGAGGCAGCCTGTAACATCTCCAAGCCAAAATCAGGGCCGTATCCATCCAGGAAGAAAAGCCGACAAACAGCTGTGAATTAAATGAGATGGGTGAAATTTTGAAGAAATTAACGGAAGTTCTTCAGGCCACGGCGGGATTCCGGGAGCCAATGGAAGATAGGCCACGTAACCGAAATACATCAAATCAGTGCTATAGATGTGGCAGGACTGGGCATTTCAAAAGAGACTGCCGAGTACAACTACGGTCTAGATCTCCATCCAGAGACGCTAGGGCCCCCAAGTTAAATCAGGAAAACTTCAATTAGTCAACATTGCGGGGCGGGTGTTGGCTAAAGAAGATAAAGTCCCCAGGATCGTCTCCATAAAAAGCCTAGGAAAAGCCGCCGACAGTCTAACAATTACAGGAAAGATCAACGGAAGAGCCATAACAATTACTGTTGACACTGCTGGTGCGGCGGTATCTTTGATAAGGTCCAACAGAGTAAATAGAGTAGAAGTTCTACCCATATCAAAGAATGTAGTTTTACGTACAGTTACCGGTGAGACAGCTGAAGTACTTCGGGAAATGGATATCGAACTTCAACTGGGACGAATTAAACTACACCACACAGTGTTAGTCGCAGACATCGAGGACAAATTTATTTTGGGGATGGATCTCATCGGTCAACATGGATTCTCTTTTGACAACAAGCTTAATCTTCTGAAGTTTGGCACCGAAGAGTTCATCCTTAACAAAACAGACGATGGCACACCGACTAAAGTAGTGGCGGCATGTACTGTCAGAATAAGCGGAAATACCGAGCAGATAATTTTTGGGAAATTGGAGAAGGATTTTGGAGGCTGCATCGGACTTATCCAACACCACGATTTGCCTTGCAAACACCTCGTAGGCAAAGCACTAGTCAAAACCGACGGCGAAATACCGATAAGGATAGCAAATATTTCATCCTATTCCATCAAAATCAATAAAGGAGATGTAATAGCCACTTGCGAGCCGGTGCAGTGGGTAACCAGTTGCGAAACGCAGTCAGAAGTAACACCCTCAACATCACCAAAGGAAGTCCTAGAACATTTCCAGAAGTCGTGGCAACATCTGTCTTCCGAAGAACTGAAGAGAGCTACACAATTTATCAAAGAGCAGAGTACAGCCTTTGAAAAGATAAATGGCAATACTGGAAGAACGAACATCATAAAACATAAAATCGACACTGGGAGTGCTCACCCCATACGGCAGCATCCTCGGAGGTTACCAGTGACGAAGCAGCAAGAGGTTACCACATTAGTGGATAAAATGCTTGAAGATGGAATTATTGAAGAGTCATCAAGTCCATGGTCATCTCCTGTTGTCTTAGTCACCAAGAAGGATGGGACTACCAGATTCTGCGTGGACTATAGAAAGCTCAATGACGTCACCAAGAAGGACAGCTATCCACTTCCCAGAATTGACGACACGTTGACGACACTAGCAGGTTCTCATTGGTTCTCAACACTCGATCTAAAGAGCGGATACTGGCAAGTAGGCATTGACGAACAGGATAAGGAAAAGACTGCCTTCTCCACCGGAAGTGGTTTATATCAGTTTAAAGTTATGCCCTTCGGACTATGCAATGCCCCCGCTACTTTTGAGCGTCTTATGGAAGTTGTTCTACGAGGCCTCACTTGGAAGACAGGCCTGGTCTATCTTGATGATATAATGGTAATGGGAAAAACTTTCGAAGAGCACCTACAAAACCTGCATGAAGTTTTTACTAGGATCAAGAATGCTCAGCTCTTACTGAATCCAAAGAAATGTTTTCTCTGCCAACAAAAAGTTGAATTTCTCGGGCACGTCGTGTCATCAAAGGGAATCCAAACTGACCAACGAAAGATAACAGCAATCAAAGACTGGCCTCGTCCTCGCGACAAACACGAACTGCGGAGCTTCCTTGGATTATGTATTTATTATAGAAGATTTGTCGAAGGATTTGCAAATATAGCTGCTCCTTTACATAAGCTCACTGAAGAACGAGCAAATTATAACTGGGATCATAACTGTGATTCTGCGTTCAGGAAATTAAAAGCGGCTCTATGTTCTAGTCCAATATTGGGATATCCGGAACAAAAGGGTAAATTTGTATTGGACACAGACGCCAGCAACACCGGCATTGGAGCAGTATTATCGCAAGTACAAGCAGGAGAAGAACGGGTTATCGAATACTACAGTCGAACACTTTCGAAACCTGAACGTAACTACTGTGTAACCCGAAAAGAGCTTTTGGCAATAGTACGGTCTGTTGAGCATTTCCATCAATATCTGTACGGGCAAGAATTTCTGATAAGGACTGATCATGCAGCACTTAAATGGCTTTTGGATATGAAACAGCCTGAAGGACAGGTAGCCAGATGGCTTGAAAAGTTACAACAATATAACTTTAAGGTTAAGCACAGGGCAGGGAGATTGCATAATAATGCAGATGCTTTATCCAGGAGGCCATGCGAGGATAATTGTAAGCATTGCCAAAGAATAGATCAACAAGAAGGAATTACTCCCATTAGGCAAACGAAATTTGAGGTGGATCAGCAGTGGAGCACAGAGCAACTTAAAAAGGATCAGCTTGAAGATAGTGAAATGGCACTATTGCTAACAGCTAAAGAAGAACATCAACCAAGACCAAGCTGGAGCGAGATATCAACTAAAGGACTTGCTTTTAAAACTCTGTGGGCTCAGTGGGACTCCCTGGTGATGGAAAATGGACTTCTTAAACGAGCCTGGGAAAGCGCCGATGGAAAAGTAGTGAAGACACAGTTAGTGGTACCAAGGAGGAAGATATCGGAAGTTCTGGAAGAAGTTCATAATGGAAAGTCTGGTGCTCATCTCGGAGTGAACAAAACGATTGACAAGATTCGCGACAGATTTTACTGGGTCAACTACTGCCAGGATGTGAAATCGTGGTGTCGGCAGTGCTCAACCTGTGCCGCAAGCCAAGGACCCAAAACAAGATCTAGGGGCAAAATGAAACAGTATAATGTGGGCCTACCGTTTGAACGTATCGCCATTGACGTAGCTGGCCCTTTTCCAGAAACAAATAATGGTAACAAGTACATTTTAGTGGCAATTGACTACTTCAGTAAATGGCCTGAAGTATTTGCGATCCCCAATCAAGAAGCTGTTACCATAGCAGAGGTCCTTGTGAATAACTTATTCAGCAGATTTGGTGTTCCGTTAGAGTTGCACTCAGATCAAGGACGCAACTTCGAATCCAAGGTTTTCCAGAAAGTCTGTGATTTACTCAACATCCATAAAACACGGACTACCGCCTTACATCCACAATCAGACGGCATGGTTGAGAGGTTTAACAAGACCATTGAAGAACATTTGTCAAAGGTCGTAGATGAACATCAGAAGGATTGGGACCAACACATACCACTATTTTTAATGGCTTATAGATCAGCAGTCCATGACACGACAGGACTAACACCAGCCATGGTTTTATTTGGAAGAGAACTCCGTTTACCCTGTGACCTATTATTCGGAACGCCAGACAACCAGGATATGGAAATTCAAGACTACGCAGACTCCCTTAAGGAAAAGTTACTATGCGTCCATGAATTAGTCAGAGAAAACACGGAGAAAGCCAGCGGCCGAATGAAGACACGATATGATCTCAAAGCTAATTCTATGGGATTTCAGATGAACGATAAAGTCTGGTTATATAATCCGCAAAGGAAGAAAGGAAGATCTCCGAAGCTTACGCCAGTATGGGAAGGGCTCTATACAGTCATCAAAAGAATTAATGACGTAGTGTATAGAATTCAGCGTAGCCCCAGAAGCAAACTGAAAGTAGTCCACCTCGACAGGCTGAAAGCATATCACGGACATGAAGTATCTGATCGGGACGATCAGGTTTAAGAGGGAGGCAATGTCACGACTAACAACCGTCCGAACGTTTTTGTGCTACCCTATAGAACTAGCCGCCGCCGTGCCGCTCGCTTCTTTGTCTGTATGACTCATCGCCCGGCCGGTCGCGAAGATTCAGGATCGCTGGAATTATCTCGATGGCCTCGTCGAGATCATATAGAGTGGCCTCGGAATACTTCCCGAATATTCGTGATAGATTTGAGATTATATATAAGCAGACCTAAGGCGAATGTGAGAGTTCAGTTCAGTTAATCATTGAGTGTTGAATAGATATTAGTGGTTAATCAAACCAATTATAAATTTCATTATACTCGATAATCGAAATACAGCTCTGAGCACTTCTTGCTCTGTTCTATTAAGTTACCCTACACATCTATGTTAGAAGCTAGAAGCCACTTAAGAGTGTTATGCAAATATTTGGAGTTTTTACTTCCAAGTAGAAGTAGATCACATGTAATCCCCACTTCATATATTTGAAGACCCTTATGAAATGATACGTACTTTTGCACGAAATTTAATAAGCAAGTTTTGGAGATATCCATTACAATTACAATAAGTAAGAATTTGCAAATTGTTTTGCTGTAAATTTACTTCCGAAAGTATGTGAGAATACATAAAATAAAATAACAATATCTGGGAAATCGACATATTTATCTAAAGGGCATGTTATATTAGTAGAATTCTAGGTAGAAATAAAAAAATCAACTCATACCAGGATACTAACATATTTTTAAAATCTTGAAATTGTTTCACTCATATAAGAAATATGAAAGGGTACGTGATAGTATATGTGATCACACTGGTATATAATATTATATTATAATAAATAGCCTCATTGCAGAGAATTTTAAGATATAATGCATGGAAAATACATGTACGGCTTGAAACTATGAACTACAATGAATTCGAAAATAATGTACACAAAAAAGATAAAACATTTGCATTACACTAATGATTGTTTTTTTAATTATTTCACGAGTTTTAATTGATCTTTAGATTCTATTGTTAGTACAGAATAGGCAAGTAATTGTTGATTCTGTAAAATCTCGTATAAGAATAAGTAAATAGGTTCTAGGTCCTATATTGTTGAGGCAGATTCATATCTGATAAATTACTTCTTATGTTTATTTCACCACCAGTATACTAATATAATCTGAATATACAAAAACCTATCTGCCAAAGAGGACCGACAAAATATCTGTTGACGATTGCAACACGTTTTTTTAATGATTGAACCCAGATTTTTTTTTCCAATTAATTAAAAAAAATTGAACCTAGCCCCGGAGAGTCGCGTTACAAAGCCCGGCCCCTGTCGTGGGGTCGTTTGAGCGCCACCCGTTCTAGCCAGCTAAACGGAAAAAGCTCGGCAGTTGTTGTACCGAGTGGCTAGATTCGCTCATAAAATTAACCGGTTCTTAATTTCAAACTATCAAAAAAAATAAAAGAGAATAATTATGGCACTATAATCAACTAACTTAACCTATCAAAAAAAAAACACAATCTAAAAATTTAATGGACACTATATTTGCTACTAAATTCTTTTTTTTTGCAAACACAGCAACAATCTATCTGGAGAAAATGGTTATATTAAAAAAAGTGGTTGAGTAGACAAAAGAATGTTAAATGACTTAAAGTAATTAATAAAATAAACTGAGTACAATATGAAGATTGTACGTACAGAGACCAATTCAGTTGGAAAACCTCAGTTCTATATGCCTTATCACTAAATGCACTAAACTACTTATCAAAGTGATCACTTGGCGCAGACTAAGCTTCTTACAACTAGGTATGCGTGCGCTAATAGCTGCACTGATGGTGATAATATGCCGCAATGAGCGGACACAATGATTAGATCAAAAAAACTTGAGAAGTTAATAAAAGCACCAGATCAGATTAAAAATATGGTTAGCTTGATTCGTATGATAAAATTCAGAGCAGTTATATCTGCCGACTAATTAATGAAATGAAAAATTAATGAAAAGAATGAAGTTATCCAGCCAGCACTTATCTTTTAAAATGAGAAAACAAATCAAAGCAATTTGATTAACTGGTAAATTAAATTAATTAAAATCAATGAGCTACCTCAATTCAATGTTTATATCAATAAAAGTAAACGAAGATTAAACATAAGACACAATGAGACATAAAACATATACCCAAATCCCGTCGTCGAACTCTGTCGATGGCCTCTAGTGCGGGAACCACAGCAGTTCTTTAACAGAAGTTCTGGCCTAGCAGAAGAAGTTCTGACCCAGCAGAAGAAGTTCTGACACCGCAGAAGAAGTTCTGGCCTAGCAAAAGAAGTTCTAGCCCAGCAGAAGAAATTGGTTGATCAAGTAAATTTCTGCCCAGTAGAAGAAAATTGCAGTTCTCCAAATAAACTCTGGCCCAGCAGAAGAACCCTGAAATAATCCAGTACGCATTAAATGACGCCCCCTTACTTTAATAAAAATCATAGACCCCCTCCCTCTTTGCATAAATACATCTTCTTTATAAAACAAATTTTCCCAGACAAAAAACCCCATGGACTTACACTGCAATAAAGCAAAAAAAACGAGATATTAAGGTTCAGGTAACTTGAATATAAAAAGATAGGTATGAATCACCCCTAAAAGAATATATAACTTCCCCATATGATCAAAATTAAAGTTGCATTAAAATAAAAATTCGGATCAGGTAAAACGGAGTAGATAAGATAACACATGGGAAAAGCAAATGGCCTTATGTGCACAAAAAAAGGTAGATAAGCAGTCAGTTTCATTAATTTAGGCAAAAATGGTAGCGATATTTACCTCAGATTCGGACTTGAGGGTATATTAGAGGAGATTCGACGGTCTCGGTCTTATGGGACGAACGTGGAAGCCGCTATAAATAATGGAAATAAAAATTTTGAGCAAAATGGCGGTCAAGTGCTTCATAGGCCACAGAAAAAGGAATCCAGAGAAAATGCTTACCTAGTACAGCTTGTAGAGCCCGAATAATCGGTCGTGTCAAAACACAAACAGAAACGCACGAAAAATCCCCTCAAAAGGGTTGTATTATTTCACAATACGCAAAACGTGCAATTTCTCGCTATAGTGGCAAACGTTTCCCAGGCGAGCAAAACTAGAAAAGACCTCCTTCCGTCGTCCGTCAATTTGCCTTAAATTAAATACTGCGAAACAAGTAGTAATGGGCTGAAAACTTCACGAGTGATTCGATACAAGGAATAATTCTAAGAAAATAAACGCCTTAATTCTCGCTTATTATGGTGATAAATGACGGCGGAAGCCACGAGTAGTGAGCTAAAATTACATTCTTCCAGAAAGGCTAGGAAATGCTCTGACAGAAATAATAAACCTTCAAAAATCTAAACCGAGAATGAAAAACGCGCGATACCTAGCCCATTCCTATTATTTTGCAAAAACCTTACAAAAAACTGGTCCGCTGTACCGAACGAGAAATATATTTAAAGCAGAGGTACAAAAACGATCTCCGGAACATCAACCTAGGGTTCTCAAAAGGTAATAGAATATTCAAACTGAAATTAAATTATGGTTCAATAAGTCAAATGCAACGTATTTGCAGGCTAACTGAATTCTTTAAAAATATAAATCGACAAATCAAGCCAAGTTAACTTAATAATAAGGTACATACATCGCTTATCAAGTAAAATAGATAATCACAATCGATTCTAAAAGCTAATACGAATATATA
>JAEQML010077269.1:0-12954 GCA_016904865.1 Pissodes strobi
ATATGCACTGCGATTCTCAGTTTTGGTTAGGAAATTTGCTTACAGGTTAGAACCTCCTGGTAACTACGCACATGTGCACGGCACTAAAAATATGTGGAGCGGGAAGGTGAGAGACAAAAGTCTGTCGGATTAATAATCCACTTGAATATCCATATAATAAAATTTGCTGACGTTTGGAATGTTAAGGCTTACAATGGCTTGTATTCGTTGCTCGTGCTATTTTGTAATTTGTCTTAAATGTTTACATAATTTTCTAAGTTCAAGTTCAAAATTAGGATATAGTGACAAGCTGCAAGAGCCCTCTGGGATCATCAGCTAGGATTTTTGGCCTCCCCTCAACTACTACCAGCATAGAGTGATAATCAATAGCAGTTTAAATATTTTAGTAGTTCATAATAGTTTACTTTGACTACAACCCAAATCATTCCATGTTATATGTGAGACATGTGTTACTGCCAAATGTATGCTGTAATAATTATGAGAATATTTATTATTACTTTTCTCACAATTGCACGGAATAGAAATCTTAAGAGTCCCTGGATCGTTATGGTCTGGCGAACTTGTTGTCTTTATGGCTGACATCTTATTGGGCCTACCATTGTCAAATTTTCCCCTGTGGTTCCATGGAACGGTTTTGTAGCATAGGTCGGATCCGGAAGTATTCTGTAACATTTTAAATTTCGTATATATAAAATTAACATAAATTTGGTCTATATTTTGCACATTTAATATGTTTTATTTGTCAAGTAAAGACTTCGAATATTTAATCGAGTTTCGACCTCCCTGCGCTATCTATTGTAGCTGTTGAACGCAGTCAATTTCCAATCAGCCTGGTACCTGCTTTAGTGTTTCCAACACGGACCAGTGAATCATGCGATGAGCGGAAGATGTAGTAATGCCGCGTTGTCCATAATAAGGTTGTACTATTTCACTGACTTAATTGTACTAGAGTAATTGATAAAATTTATTAATTTAATTAATTGTTCCTGCTTATGGTTCGCATAGATGTTAGTCGGTTTGTTTAGGATTATCTTTTGCTTCTTTTCTTGTTCGGTCTTGAAATACGTATTTAAATGTGCAAAATTTCACGCTACCTCTTACTGATTTAGTACTAGCGAGTAGTACGCTTTTGAAGTTTTTTTTGGGACATTTTTGGTCATGGTGCATAGAACACTGGCCATGTCATTTTTCCACGGTCATTGGGTAGAACCGGTCGGTAGCTCTACCTATATCTGTAATTTTACAGACCATCTTGATGTGATTCTTGTATATCTTATATTTGGTTGCCTCTCTGTATTTTTGATGGATTAGTTGATTAGTAGCGAGAAACCTAATTTCTTCGTTGCAGGATATTTATCTGCCAGACTGGGAAAGTCACATGGAATATAGGTTAAACATTCCTATAAAATCCTCGTCAGCACACCTTGAATAATTGAGGTAAATATTTTATAGTATTTAAAAAATGTATTCATGAATTTAATGTTCCTAAAGAAAAACTTATATTTTCTCTGTCACTAAGCTATTCAACTCTTTTCTCTGCGCATCTGTAAGTGTGTGTTCGTCTAAAATGCTACAGATATTTGGATTTTTTGTATCCTCTACGAATTGTCAAACATCTTGTTTCAGATCAGGGATTATTTCCATAGCTTTCCAGAAGTCAAATCCCAGAATAAGAGAGAGTCCTTCCGACTTAACAACTCCCTCTTGGGTCGTTTCCCGAGTTATTACACTTGGTGCAAGATCAAACTGTAACAACTGGTGTTCCGCAACGGTAGCAGTGCATTTTCCTAGTTTGAGTGCAATCTCGGTTGAGTTGACCTTCTTGTTCACAATTTCAGCATATCAATTTAGGTCGGTTATGATTTCGAGTTCGATGTATAGCATCGACTCGACCAGAGGAGGAGTCAGAGTCATGTGAGACGTAGGCAAAATCAGATTCTACGAATTTTTGCATCTTCCTTCTAGTAGGAGCTACATATGTATCAGGTCGAAACTTCTTAGTCTCTAACTTTAAGCATTCATCTTCAAGTTCGTATAAAGAATTAACAACAGGTAACTGAGTAGTGTAGAAAGGTGACAAGATTCTTGAAACGATGCTCAGCTGAACGTCACCATATCTTCGGAATAAGGCAATCATAGCAGAGAGGTACTCAACAATAGTTTCGGATTGATCTTGGGTTCGATCGAGAATTTCCCTAAATAATCGAGAACGATAATCTGGAGGTTCAAAATGTTTGCATAAAAGGTAGGATAATGCTTTCCAGTTCGTGAATCGATGTCTATTGGCTCGATACCAAGTGAGCGCTCTGCCTTCAAATAGGCCTAGGCAGCGTCGAACAAATCTTTTTCAGATGCTCTTCTAGCAATACACAATTCGGTAGCTCGTTCAAGAAAACTGTGTAGTGAACAACCCTTGGGGTCTCCATTAAATTTCAAATTCCATTTTTCAATTCTTGGTTTTCTCCCTTGTCAGTGGGGACGGGTGTTTTCCGACGTCTAGTTGCTCCAGGGTTAGCACTAGAATTGGTTGAAACAGAAAAACTATCAAAATCGTCAGCGTCTCCAATATGGGTTGAGTCTAGCAACATACTTAAATGCGAATCTTGCGAGACTGTGTGTAGGTTATCTAAAGCATTTAACACTCTCATGAGTAACGTAGCTCTGTCACCAGATTCCTCAGCAGTTAAGTTTGGAATTAGAATTCGATTAGTCCTGTTTAAAAGATGTCCTAACCGCGACTGATATCTTTCAAATTACCTTATGGCGTTCTCTCCAGCTGTTGTGGTGATGACGGTAGTTATGCTATTCAAAACACCCTCAATGTAAGTATTTTCATCTGCAAACTCAAGGGCTTAAGGAGTTGCAGTTAATGGTTTGTTCTTCTTTTCGATTTGTAATATAGGACAGAGTGTGGTAGGTAGTTCCTCAATAGTTTTAGAATCATCGACGCAATACCGCGGATATTTAGTTCATATATTCATGTCCTTTTAAGGTAGTTAATTTGCATATTATAATCCATCTTGGCAATATAACAAAGTTGCAAGTCTCAAAATATAATTCAACGAATATATCAAAATCAGTAAATGCCAGCAAAGAAACACGATATAAAAATCAGTAAATATGAGCAACAATGAATGCTTAAATCAGTAAATATAAGAGATAATTAAATATTGGCAATAATCAAGCACCAAAAATAATCATATATCTAACATTAGCGATAATCAATATCAAAAATAATCAAATAAAAAATAATAAGGCGGATATCAACATTAATCAAATATCAAAGATAATCAAACCTGATCAATACTCAAATATCATAAATAATTAAATGTTAGTAAGAATCAAATGCAAACAATAATTAAATATCCGTAAAAATCGCATATCAAAAATAATAAAATATCCATCAATATTAAACAAGGGAATCAAGCAAACGGTAGCATCAGACACTTGGAAAACTGATCAAGTCAAAAAAAAACTTCAATACAGGATATTGGCATAAAATAATTTGTTTTTCAAAAATGTAGCCTCTTTTAAAAAACCGTGGCCCTTTTCCAAAAACGTTGCCTTTTTTCAAAAACGCTACCTTTTTCAAAAACGTGGCCCCACGTTGGGCGCCAATAGTTGCCTCACTCTTTCTCTGCTCAATAGCGGAGAGTAAGGTTATAGTTGATATAGAATAATACTGAAATAATATGAACAATAAAACAAAATCAAACAGAAATTAGTTATGTGAGAAGAGGCATTTGAGGAGAGTGTGCAAATCCTGCTGCTCAGAGAGAGATGGGGGTTCGGTTAAGGGCGCCGCGCCGGCCGGCAGCTCTCTACCAGCTGAATTGTTAACTGCCTTTGATGTCCTAGGTACCACTCCTCAAGTTCTAAATAAATTTACGAATAAGTTTGCAAGTAAGTAATAAGATATTAGACAACATAAAAAAACAAAATCTTAAAACAATATCCACGTTTATAGATATTGTTGTTATTTGTTACAAAGTTTAGGTGTCCTGCTATTGATGTTCTTAGGCTAGGTTATACAATAATGATTATACCACAATAAATCTATAAAATTGAAAAACTACTCACTGTCAACCGGAAGCTATGATCAGTTTTCCATTCTAATAGGGAAAGAAGTATTGCCGATATGCTACAAAAATTGATATGCTTGTCACATCACATGTGGTGATAAGTTTAACAGATATACAGAGCTTTAATCTTGTTTCCAAATTTTGCAGGACAGGCAGGGCTCATGGAGGGGTCTGCGTATATGCACCGGATACAGCACAATGCTTGCCCCAGAATCCCAGAAAGTTAGTATATACCATCTATTAATCTCCATTGGGTGGCTCTGACGGTTTTCTGAGCGGGCTGGATGGCTTTCTGGCTTTCTGAGTAGCAAAAAATACGTCATTACTGATGACTTTAATATTAAGTTTAATTTAGAACATAGTCAATCTCGGAGTGTTGTCGACCCCTTCTCTGGTTCTGGAATATATCCAACAACTAAAGGGGCACAAGGGTACGAATTGTCTGGACAATATATTTACAAATGTTCCGATCCCCAATTATAAAGTCATCATAAGTGGTGTGTCTCTGTCAGGTCACCTGGAAATTCATTTCAATTCAATGAGAGGTCTACCGGCGTGGTTGATGCAATACGTACCTGTTGTCGTCGTATTAAAGAGTGGAGCTTATTGACTTTCTATAATCTGGTTGAGACAGTCAGTTGGGACTATAAAGGCACTACTGTTGATGTTAATCTTTCTTTTGTTTTTTTCTTGTTGATTCCCTAATTGGTGCAAATTAGCTGACACCACCAGATGCTCAGCTGCATCCAAGTGGTTTGACGGCTCCTTAAGAGAAATGAGAGAGACTTTGCCTTTTAAGACAGGTCAATCGGCAATATCCCAACCTAATATCAGCTGAAACTGTGCGCAGTTACCGCAATAAATATCGCATGTAAACTCAAACTAAAAAGGTGGAGGCAAATGATAATTTTATTAATCAGGCTAGTAATCCGTCCCAAGCTATAAGGAAAGTCATAAAATCATCTAACATTAACTTTGAAGTAACAGAGCCAACCGAGATCACCCCTATTCATTTTAATGAATCGTTTGTAAATTTTCGACTCAAATTAAAACATTATATTCCTCCTCCTTCTAACAACCCTATAAAATATTTGACTGCTCTTTATGGACCTGGCTTTTCTTCTGGTGAGGTAACCTACATTCAGGTGCGCCAGCTTATAGATTGTATGAGCAATAGCCCAAGTAAAGACCCTTATGATTTTAATATGAAACTCATAAAAACCATAAAAACTTGATTATTGTTCCACTAACAAAACTGATTAACTTGGCTATTACTGGAAGCATATTTCCGGAGCTTCTTAAGATTGCTAAAGTCAAACCCATTCATAAAAAAGGTTCTAGAATGGATGCTAAAAATTGGTAAGATTTTTTAGAAACTGTATGAGAATCAGATTGACGAATATTTTGATCAAAATGCACTGTTTTACATGAAACAACATGGGTTTAGGCGGCGACGCTCCACTAGGTCGGCAGTCAGCAGGGTGTATGTGAGAAGACTCTTGAGGGCTTTGAGAGTGGCCTACACTCAGATGCCACATTTCAGGATGTGTCAAGTGCTTTTGATTATGTAGAGCATAATATACTTCTTCAGAAACTCGAATACTATAAATTTGATCATAATAGTATTAAGCTGCTCTAGTTTTATTTGACAGATAGAAGTCAGTTTGTCTATTTTGAGGATGGTATGTCTCGGAGCTTAATGCTGGAGTATGGAGTGCTGCAATGTTCGGTTATTGGGCTTATTCTCTTTCTAGTATATGCTAATGATCTGCCCATCTGTGATTCTTAATCTACTTTCTGTGAGTATGCTGATGACACTACATCTCTGATTGCTGATTCAAGTGTATCTAACCTTGCTCTCACAGTAGACGAGTCATGTGCTAATCTAAGGGAATGGGCGATATCAAATCGACTATGCTTAAATGAGGCCAAAACTCAACATATAATATTCTCCCTTAGAGACCTTAACTCCAGTCAACTAGGCCTGGATGCAACAGTAAATTTTCTTGGCATCACTCTGGATGGAGGATCGACTTGGCAAGAATTTTCCCCCAAGTTGTCAAGATGCCTATTCCTTATCCGTACTTTATCTGGTTCAGTGTCGATCTGCACACTTAGGGCTGCTTACTTTGGATACTTTCACTCTATAATGACTTACTGTCTCATTAATTGGGGCCGCTCTGCGCATAGGCCTAAAATATTTGCGTTGTAACGCAAGTGTATGAGAGTGATAGAACATTTGGATTATAGAGAACTGTACGCTACACTTCAAACAACTGAAAGTGCTTACCCTGCCATTTGCATATATTCTGGTATGCCTACGGAATCAATTTCTTTAATGCCTTGCTTGTCTGCGGCAGGGATCTTCCGCTTAATTCATTTAAGCTCAAAGTCAATTTTTTTTTATTAAAAGTGCTTTCTTTTCACTTGAGGACTGCCTTCGGTCCAGTTTTAAAGATCTTCTGTGATCGACATCATAAGTTGTTTTTATGTTGTTTTGTGTGTTGAAGCCATTGTCACTTTTTATCTTTTTCTTATTATGTCTTACCTCTCAGTAGTAAGTTTTTTTAATTATATTTTTACTTTTTTGATTACCCATTGAATTGACTTAGCACCAATAAATGAATAAATAAATAAATAACATGACATAGTTACATAGAACATTAATGTTATTTCTTTGAATAAGACTGGGCATAGTTCCATAGATTGGGTACCGTATATCCAGCTCATTGATCAGGAGCATGAAAATAATATGAAACATACGCTATTTACATCTAATGTTGCTGCTCAAATTCATTAAGCTTCGTCTTGTAATTCATCGGAAAGTCAAACTAGAACCAGTTTTTACTATAATAACAACAATTGCAGCTTTGTTATTCACGATAATTACTACAATAAACATTATACTCTTTTTCCTTTCGTTGCTCCACTCGATGTTTCGCGATTACATAATACTTTCATTTGGGACTTAATGTGTTACTCTAACAACACCACCCCACCCTTCAGTGTCATGGTGTTGCTAGAGCGACACGTGCCGCATTAAATAAGGCGTGATATTACATTCGGGATATAGATAACATATTGCATATCGAGAGCACAAGTTATTTATTATTCTTGTGTCGAGAGCGTTAACGCTGGTCTCGTAACTGGCAATTTTATTAAAAACAAGAGTATTGAATTTTTCGTTGCTGAATGTGCGCTGCCATTTATCGATCGTTTGAGAAACGTCGATGTACATAGTTTTGCGTCATATTCACGCAAAACAGTACCTCGGTAGTTATTTTTACGAGTAAATATTGTCAACGGTTTTTTCTCGTATTTACCAGAATCATATAATACGTTGGTGAGTTCACAAATAAATGCCAAATAATTTTGCTTTTTTATAAATTTATTGTAATTGGTCTGGGAAATATCATTTATACGAATTTACGAAATCAGTTGCCAGGACGTCCAGCGACCATTATGAGTTGACTTCACTTGTATCTAACATTTTCTACAACTTTATGTTGAAGGCGAAAGTGTGAAACGATTAGAATCTGATTAATTTTTCAGCTGAATTGCAAATCGTAGCAGAGATTGGCAAGTTAAACTCAAACAAGTTTAAAAACCATATGTATTTGCTTGGTTGGCACAGAATGATTGTCAAAATGAAGAAAATAATCAAAATAATTAGGATAATAATCATATATCTCAACTACACCGTGAACTCATGGGAATCTCTATTAATGAGGAAATGCTACATATATTAATTGATGAAGTAGACATAGTTTTAAAAGACATTGAGAATAGCGGATTGAAATCATTTTAGAAGGAGACAGTGAGATGTTATTTTGCGTAGAAACTGAGGGATAGTTAGTTCTACTTAGGCAACATGGCTTCGCGCGAGGTGGCATGTGAAATTCAGGAAGAATTAAATACTTTCAAAAATGACGAGTTATTACTATTATATTAAATAAAACAATTTCGCCTGACTGTAAAGTAAGTGAAATAGTGAAAAAAAATATGGAGTGAGGAAAATCTGAAGTTTGAGGAGAAATTACTATGCATAACCATGTGGACAATGAGAACGTTTTGTTATATAATGGAATAAAATTGATCTAGAATATTCAGCTAACCCATACTATTTTCTCAACTGAAAAAAGACTGGTCTTTAATCGGCCTTTTTGCTGTATTGTTCTGTACCATGTTCAATCCATCAAATTTTCAAGGGGTGACAAATAATTCGCGCAAAATGTTCGTTTTCGTATTTGGAGCCACATTCATAAATACTGCTTTTTTCATCATGGACGTCTTCAAATCTCAAATAATCAAATCTTTCAATTCCTCTCTTCGACAAGCGCCACTTACACCAGTGACTAGTGCCACTTTCATCATGAGATATTGACTATCCTCCGCCTCCAACAGCAACATCGTAATATTTGATTAAAATGCGAGATTTTTTGAGTGGGCTGAATATATTTGCTAATATCAATTTTTTTTTTTGATTGACAACATACTTCGTATCATGAAATATTTACTCTACAACTTAGATGAGTTTTGATTTTCAGATAAGTTCTTAAAATGTACTAGCCGTACCTTCTGATTGGTAATATCCTTCTCCTTCCTTTGGTTACTTGCACTGAAAAACAAATTCATTTGATCCAAATAAAAATGGAGTTTATTCAAGCAAATATTTGTTTGCTAATGGCCAAACAAATATTTCTTTGAATAAATAATAATATTTATTTGATTTATTTTTAAGATTTTTTTTGTTCGTAATAAATATTTATTGCGAACATGCGTAGTATAATGAGCATTGAATTGAAATGGCACAAGATTTTCACCGATTCTATTGTAAGTAACGACATTAAATCGATTTCCATCAAGCTACGTAAAACTTCGATGCCATCAATATTTTGATCTAAAAATAAAACAACAATAACTAAACCAAAAAATAATAGAAACAACACTATTGTGACTGTTGTTCATGATGCTATTTGAATAGCCTGATACATTGTTTAAAAGTATATCTTATCCATTTAACTAAAATAATTTTTTTTTAAATACTATTAGATTTAATCGAAATAAAAAACAATTTGCTTCAAAACTGTAGTTCCATGGATCAACCATTTATTTATTCAGATTTAATAAATAGGGCTTTGAAATGCCTATCAATTCATATTATATTATGTAGGTACAAGAACGGAAGGACGCCATTGGACTTGTACAACGTAAAGAGCAAAAATACTCAATAAAGATCGTACGCCAAACTGCCTAAGCGTACTGTTATACACTATTGTAAGCGTATATCGCGTGAATTCATCTGCATTTCTAGGTAGTAACAGCAGAAAACAATTTTTAATTACTAGTAAAACTCACGCCATTTTGATTATGAAAGAACGCTTCTTATTTACAAACGATTAATTAATATAATAAAAACGTAACTTACCTTAAAATGAGGGCATAAGTGACCCAAGTCCCACTTAATTAATGTACTTTCCATCACAAATTTTAAAAAAAATTAGCGACCTTGGGCGGATACACTCTATAAAATCTCCCTATAGGACGGCAGCAGATATGAAACTGAACTGAGAGCACGAGGAGCGAAGAGCGTCGACGTGGCTGCGCATCTGCTACAAGTTGAACGAGACTCGGATGAAGTAATAATATTTGGTCCAATATATACAATCTTTAATTTAAAGCAACCCTTATTTGTTTTAAATAACGGAGAGATTTTTAAAGCGAATAAATAAGTGTTTAATATGGAAAAAAGTCTTGCTATCACAAGGCAAAGAAATAACCAAGAAAAATCAAATACTATCAATTATTTAAATTAAAGAAATTTTGTTTAATCGAAGTAATTTTTATTTAAATCAAATAAATAAAAAGCGAAATAATATTTATTAAGGTTTTTTCCACATTTTTATCAGTGTGCTTTTTCCAGGAGAAGTGAGTTGCTAAATCTTCAATAACCGTAGTTAGATTCCCTTTACAATCGCTTATCAACTTTGAAAATGTTTCTGCTTTCCTAGCATAGGGCTTCAAATCGTGAAAAAGTGCATGCTACATTTGCCGCACATGACATCATACGCGTGAGAGATTGTTAGTTTGTTTATTTAAACTTAAATTTGGTCATACCTTTAGGAATCGGTTCAAATGAATAAAATAAATTGGAACTAATCGAAACTAACCGAAAGTTTATTGAACGACTAACCAAACGGGCTAAACAGGTTCCACAGTAGGAATATATGGACATGATGGTGCTTCCAGGATCAAAATATTCCGGAAGTAAACTCCCCGGCCATTCGGATCTCCGGGCGCTGGGTGGCCCTGGGAGCCCTTCATTCCGCATTTCACAGACAGCAAAGATACCGAACCAATTTAGAATAGATTTCTGCAACATAAGAGGCCTAAATGCGAACATAAATTCGGTACACCAACATCTACAAACAAATAGACCACACATACTGGCCCTTACAGAAACACAAGTATGTTCTACAACAACAACAGTGAACTACCCCTATCCTGGTTACGACTTACATACCCGATTTAGATATAAGTTCGGAATATGCCTTTTTGTCCGAAGCGACCTTTCATGGCACCGCGAGGAAACACTCGAACCGAACAACCTTGACGTCATGTGGCTCAAGTTCACCGCCAAGGGATTAACCAAGTTTATATGTTGTCTCTATCGCCCTCCGAGCGATAGAGCCTACCAAAGCTTTTTTTCAACACTAGCTACCACTTTTGACTCAATACAGGTCGATCACCCCAGTTCAGAAATAATCGTTCTGGGAGACTTCAATGCCCACAACACCAACTGGCTCAAACATCACAACAGGACCGACAACGAAGGTAGAGAAGCTGAAGCATTTGCCATCATCTGCGGGCTTACTCAACTTGTAGACGAACCAACTCGAATCTCAGAGAGGGGCGAATTCGCCGCCCTCCTGGATCTTTTTCTGACCACCAATCCTGACCAGTACAAGGTTACAGTTGGTCCGCCATTAGGAACTTCCGACCACAAACTTATTACAACGGTTTGTGAATTGCCACCCATACAGAAGGATCCACCATTGCCTCGCAAAATCTGGCATTACAATTCTGCAAACTGGGACGATCTAAGGGAGTTCTACCTAGATTTTCCTTGGCTCGACGTCTGCTTTGGCACTGACGACCCGTCAGTCTGCTGCGAAGAGATCACGCAAGTAATCTCCTCAGGAATGGAAGCATACATCCCAAATTCCATCAAGTTACCATCAAAAGGAAAGCCCTGGTTCAACAGAAGATGCGAAAGAGCTGTAGGTAGGAAACAGCAAGCCTACAAGTACTGGCAGCAAAATCAGACCGCCGAAAATCGCAACTATTTTATCGAAGCGAGAAACGAGTGCAAGCGTGTGATCGACGAAACTAAGGACAAACACAATCAAAGCATCAGGAATAAACTTTTGCAATGCCCCAGTGGTTCCAGGAATTTCTGGTCGGTAGCAAAGGCAGTAAGTAACAACTTTACAAAAACGTCTCTCCCGCCTTTGACGGTCGAACGTGGCATCACGGCGACTACAGCCAAGGAACAAGCAAACGTGCTCGCCAAAATGTTTTCATCGCACTCTACCTTAGACGTCCCCCAAGGCAAGACTCTCCCCTCCATACCGAACATCAACACTATCATGGCAGAAGTCAAGTTTTCTCACCGTGATATTCGCAAAATCCTTAAAGAACTAGATACGCAAAAGGCATCAGGGCCGGACGGAGTACCTGCCATCGTGTTAAAGAACTGCGCCAACGAACTAACACCCGTTTTTTCCAGGCTTTTTTCTCTGTCTTATGGAAAAGGGATTTACCCATCTTCTTGGAAAGTCGCTCGAGTGCAACCTGTTCCAAAAAAAGGCAAGAAAACCATGCCCTCAAACTATCGTCCTATTGCCTTGCTTCCAATAATCTCCAAAGTTATGGAACGTGTAGTCAATCAGCAACTACTCAAGTATCTCGAGAACAACAAAATAATCAGCGATATTCAATACGGCTTTCGCAAAGAGAGATCGACAGGAGATATATTGGCCTATGTCACTGATATATGGAGTAGGGCAATTGAGAACTATGGAGAGTCTCGAGCGATTGCGTTGGATATTTCAAAGACATTCGACAGAGTTTGGCATGACGGACTGCTCAACAAACTACCGTCCTTCGGACTGCCGGCCTCTCTCTGCAGCTGGCTTGCCAGTTTCCTTAAGAGCCGATCTCTGCACGTTGCAGTCGATGGACACATCTCGGACACATTCACCATCAACGCGGGCGTGCCTCAGGGTGCAATACTTTCACCAACTCTGTTCCTCATCTATATTAATGACCTGCTGACTGAAACAAATAATCCTGTTTACAGTTTTGCAGATGACAGTACCCTTGTCTCCCACTTTAGATCGGAAAAACCCTTGCCAGCGACTGAGACTCATCACCGCAGACAGGAGCAGATTACGGCAATAAATCAAGACCTGGAGAAA
This sequence comes from Pissodes strobi, assembly GCA_016904865.1. Classification (NCBI taxonomy): domain Eukaryota; kingdom Metazoa; phylum Arthropoda; class Insecta; order Coleoptera; family Curculionidae; genus Pissodes; species Pissodes strobi. The sequence goes on from JAEQML010077269.1 coordinate 12,563, forward strand.
GTTCAAACTTGGGGCGACCGAAATTTGGTCCAGTTCAATGCAGCAAAAACCCAAGCAGCAACGTTTACCAAGAGGGCCAATACAGCGGGCCCTGACATCGTTATGGCAGGATCGACCATTCCTTCATCCTCGTCAATCGGACTGCTGGGTGTCTCGGTCAACAGCAATATGTCCTGGCATGACCACGTTGCTAACATCGCAAAATCAGCCTCCCAGAAGCTTGGTGCGCTATTTCGCAACAAAAAACTCTATACACCGCAGCAGTTGCTCTTGCTCTACAAAGCGCAAATAAGACCGTGCTTAGAATATTGCTCACATATCTGGGGTGCCGCACCAAAGCACACTCTAAAGCTGCTGGATTCCATTCAGAAGAGAGCTGTGCGTCTCGTCGG
>JAEQML010077270.1:0-12954 GCA_016904865.1 Pissodes strobi
TCACGTATCTTATTTGGTCGCCTAGTAACATTTAGAAAGCATGTCTTTTTATCTAGTTGTCCAAACTAAATAAATGCATACATAAGAACTGCGTTAGAATAGTTTTCCATTGTTTTTAAAGGTATCTGCAACTTGTACAAGTAATAAAATATGGAATCGATAACGAGAGTGGCATGGCGCTTATGTCAAACAATGAAACAATAGTTAATCATGGCATATTCACTAAAAATCTAATGGTGAAAACTTGATTAACGAACTTTTACAAATAAATGCATATAAGTTAAAAACTTGACCAGTTAGATATATGTATGATATACATAAATAAAGATCGAATTTCAGGAGCTGTCCAAATCAATAATAACATACAGGGCGCTCTATTCAAAGAAATCTACTTTTCTCAAGTAACCAAAATGCCTGTATTTTTATGCCACCCTATATACTGTAACTAGGATTTTGTCATATCGTAAAAAGTGTTCAGGAATTACCTAACTAATACCAGCATTTTTAGAGATCATCTTTTCTGAAAAAATTATGGGTATTAATTATTATCTCGAAAACAGTAACAGATAGGTATAAGAACATGTGAAGAAACTAATAGGGATTCTAAAAATAAGATAATATACTTTGAGTTTGATTTAAAATATCACAGTTGGTTCTACTTTCTAACAGAAACGCCAACACCAAATTGTCAAAAATATTTTAGCACGGTTGATTTATGCAGCCAAATGTTTAGAGCAATCCGTTGACTGGTTCGTCAGAAACGTCTAAAGTAACAGTCACCGTGGCGCATCTTGTATATAAGTTAAGTACAATAGCTCGGTCACTATAGAGTTAGAAAAAAATGCTAATACAAAACGTATGCCTTTCTGAGCCCGAAACAAAAATAATTTCTGGATATGCAGGGTTACGCGCGAGTTTGTCACAAATCTAAGTTACTTTTTTTTAATGGAACGCCCGGTATATTAGTGGATCTTTGAATTTGCGAAAATTTTTAAGTATAAATGGTATATTGATTGTATCCTACACCTACATTCGTCTTTCTTCAAAATGTTGACGTTTGAAAATTAGCATTTTACAAAATATAGTGAGTTGTAGTAAAACGGCTTAACTTAAGGCGAAATGGTTTGCACTTTTTCATAATTTTTCGTTTAACATCGACTTCCGGTTTAGTCGGAAGTACACATTTATATGTTTTCGGGTTGATGTCAGATGATAAGGTATGAAAATCTAAAATAGTGTCACGACTAACAACCGTCCGAACGTTTTTGTGCTACCCTATAGAACTTGCCTTGTAGCGTACCGTGTTTATGTATGAGTCATCGCCGCCCGGCCGACTGCGAAGATTCAGGATCGCTGGAAGTATCTCGATGGCCTAGCCGAGATCATATAGAGTGGCCTCGGAAAACTTCCCGAATATTCGTGATAGATTTAAGATTATATATAAGCACACCTAAGGCGAATGTGAGGCAGTCGGATAGTTAGTTCAGTTAATCATTGAGTGTTGAATAGATATTAGTGGTAAAGTTATAAGAGTAGTTTAGAGTGTTAAATTGTATACAGTGGTAATGAATAAAGAGAGTATTAGTTGAAAATAGCAAAGTTGTAATTCTGTTAAGAACCCACGGGAAAAACGTAACAATAGGAATGTGCATTATATTATGAAGTAATAGTATCATTAGACAAGAATTTAATCTTAGATGCTGATGATGATGAGGAATTAGTAATCAAATCGCAAGCAAGAAAACGACAGTTTCCGGAAGAAGATGAAGAAGAATATGTTGCAGAAAAGAAAAGTAAGGTAAGGTGAAAATAGGTTAAATCATTAACTGGCGGTTCCATACTACAATTTTTGCTTGTATAATAAAAATACTATTTATTTTTCACATAAACATATTATGTTCGAAGTATAGTATGAGTTCACAGGAAATGAGTTGCAATTTTTTCAAATACTTATAAAATGTCATTTTCGAGCTTTGAAGCACACTTTCAGGTCATATAATTTTAAACAAATAATCTATTTAATGCAAATGATTGATTATTCCTAACAGAAAACTTTCTGACTGACCCTAGCACTTTTATGCATCTATGCTAATTATTCTGAATATTATAAAAAACGATTCACTCCTTTCAATATAACCGAGTGATTTGTGTTTTCGTGTATTAGTTTTTCATACACTATTTATTTATATTATCTTCTCGTTTAATCAGCATTTCTTATGTGTGGATGTTAGATTATAAGACCTGCATATAGCAAGATATTTTATATAATTTTTGTAAAACAAGAAGTAAGCTTTTTTGTGACATCTATTACTAACCCAAACTACTTAACACCGACTCTCTAGAGCATCCGCCAATACCCATTGATATACAAGAAGAAGATAATAGATAATAGATGTTCACACTTTAGAAGCCTTTTGTCACCATTTTCAATTAGATTTATTTAAATAAATGAATTTTCATAATTTGAAAAACGTTATCTGCAGATACCTGAAGCTTTTGTAAAAAAATCTACGAGCAGGAAATCCGCTACCTATCAGGCCTTACAGTCGATATACAATCATTCCCTTTCGGAATATTGCACGACGAAAGCGCGCGAAGAACCCGAACAATGTCGAATGCAGTGTATTTGTGGAAGTAGCAGAGAAAGAGGTAAGCAGTGCCAACTAATAATAAAAGAAAAAAAATCTTATTCCCTACGATTAAAGTATTTTTTTGTGGCAGTTATTGATAAATAAAATTGTTTATTATAACTTGTATTTTGTCCCTGTTGGTAAGTGTATATATGCGATCTTCAAATGCATTTTTTCTGTTGGCCCTTGAGTCTGATAGCGTTCATTCTGTGCTGGTGTCTGAGTGTAGGGACGCCTTGGGCACCTTGGCCGAGGATAATAGGATCAGTCCTGTATGGGACTGTGCCGAACACCGAGAAGGCCGATCGTCTGGTATGTTTCCAATGGGACTTGATGTATCCTACACTGAAGCGGGCCAAGTATCTATGGCAGATTACTCCAGGAATGAGGCAGGCTGGGCTTCTCTTTGGAGACTCAGCGCCTGGTAGGATTAAGGTTTTCATGGCTCTCAAGAGGGAGGCCTGAAGCTTGTGATCACAGGGCATTACCGCTTGATTCTAGAATAGCCTGAATGCAGGTGGTGCTGAATTGGTATACGAGTGGCGCACAGTGTTCCCAGAGTGGTGGAATACGTGCAAGGGATGTGTTTTAAAAATTCATTCATTCATTCATAGTAGATCGTGTAAAATGATTCTCATGTTTATATTTTAAAAACAAATCTAAAAGAGCTTTTTGTTTTTTTTTTCAATCCTTTTAAAACTAAAACAGATTTTAAAACGAAACTATTTACCTTTCAAACAAGCCACTCCAATCCTAAACGAAACATAGTTTTTTTTTAAGTTTTTCAGGGTCACTTAAATGGTACTTGTACCAATTTACACCATGTGCCCAAGATCGAAGAGATCCTATTTTGTCATATCATTCAATTTTCCGCTGTTTCGTTTAGGGCTGGAGTGGCTTGCAAGGTAAATAATTTGTTCAAAAGGATGAAGCCACCACAACAATATAAACAGTTTGACATCACCATCCTAAAAATCAATCTTAAATAATACATCAATATCTAAATTACATTATTTATACATATCTAATCTTTCGACCAACTCAAGCTGGAACTGAAAGAATTAATTAATGAATCAATATGGAGGTCTGTAAGAAATCGGGCCTCTGACTTTAGTTACAGTTATTCTTACATTTAACAATTTGCATTTAGATTTTCTATAGTTAATCGGCGATTATTATCAAAAACATGCAAGACAACTCAAGACTGCTTTTATTCCTCAATATTTTAGCTGAGCTATATTGTTCTTTGAATATTGTTTGTATTGTTTGTCTGATTTTACACGGTATATTTTTTATTTCAGTTCATATTCCACTTGATTTTGTGAAATGTATGCAATTAGCTGTATGGATTGTAATAAAATCTATATTAGGCAAACCAAATATGTTTAAAGGACACACGGTATCTAAAATCTAGGAGAAATGAAAAAATATATTACCGAACGTGATTTTGATTTTCTTAGGTGTTAGTATTAAAATAGTCATATGTAAGAATAGGTCGGACAAAGATACAGGTATAGTTTATTTGAGACTGAAGTCAAGCAGAAGTATAGTAGGTATACCTTCCTTGCAGTTTGCTCTATTATTTATAGAGTGAAACTGAACGACGCCAACGGCCTGTGATTAGTCTATTTGAGTTCGTCTTGAATTGACATTCTGGTTAGGAAAGCAAAAATACTATAATAATGAGCCTGATCAGATTGGGTGACAAATAAAATCGCTTCTTAAAATGTCGGCGTTTAATAATTATATTATCACAATGAATAGTTTCGGCGGTAGGATCCTTGTGAAACATCGTTGAATAATGATACTACGGATAATTAGTACACTGATTTTAGATGTTTCAAAATAATTTAATGAGATATTTTTCTCTACGTATGTTTCGGCTTGATGAGGCCTTTATCAAGAGTAGTTGTATACTAAAATCTAAAATTGTTATACCCTACTAAGACTGTATTTTGTTTTTATTGCACTATCAAGTATGCAGGTGTTTAAAGAGCAGGTCAGTTGGTCGTTGGTATTTAAAACGTCTGTTTTTTGTGACTTTTGGATTTCTAGTTACTCCAAAAGGTTTAGACTTTTGCTTTTTGTTTCCGTGTGTAAAAGTTTTACATTACTCGTATCTATAAAATGGTTATTTTCTACACAATGTTTTGCTAAGCCAGAGTTTTTAAAATGATGTAAAATCGATTTTTTGTGTTCTTTAATACTAATAGTTAAGTTTCGACCAGTTTGTCCTACGTATACAGCTTCACAGTTCACACGATTTATTTTGTAAACACCAGATTTAGATTGTTTGTCAATTTTATCTTTCTCTTCCTAGATTATTCATGTGAATTGTTTTACAGCTAAATTTATTTAATTTTTTTGAAACTATCTGTAATTTTCGGAATATAATTGATAAATTTAAACGGCTCCTTTTCTAATTCTAATGTAGGGTTAAAAAATTATTTAGTTAAAATGTTCTTCTGTTTTTCTTTATTAATTTGCCAATCAAAGCGATCTTATAACCGTTATTAATGGCAATTTGTTTGATAATGGATACTTCTTTTTGGAAACTCGTCGAGTCTAGGGAATAGCTGAAAAATCTATGGATGAGACTATGAAAATCGGAAAGTTTTATTTGCTACTTTGGTTAGAGTCTTTATGAATTATTGGATATGTTGTTGTTGGTTTCCTATATATATCAAATTTAAGCGAATCTCTTTTCTTTGTAATCTTTATGTCCAAAAAGTTTAAAATGTTGCCAGATTCTTTTTCCATGGTAAATTGAATTCTATTGTTTAGGGAATTTAAAAATGTTAAAAAGGTATCTAAGTTTCTGTTGGTTCCTATAAAGATGCAAAAAAATGTCATCCACATATCTACCCCAAAAAATTATATTTCTGATTAATGAATTGTTGGTGTTGAATAAATTTAATGCTGTTCAAAATCAGCCATAAAAATCTGGGCAAATAAAGGTGAAATTGGAGAGCCCGTTGGTAAACCATTAATTTGTTTGAATATTTCATAATTATACTGGAAATAATTTTGATCTATACATGTACGAATTATAGATTTAAGATCGCTTTTTTCTTTTACTAAATTATCAGAGTTGTCTAGTAGCCCATACGTGAAAGTTTGTTTAACCGTATGGAGCTAAACAGACTCTTCACATCAAAGGAAACCAATATTGCATTATTTGAAATTTTCAAGTTTTTGACTTTATCAATGAAATCAAAGGGGTTTTTAAGTGCATACTTAGAATCGAATTTAATGAATTTTAGTAAAATATTCGTAACCAATTGACTTAGTTTGTAACATGGAGCATTCACATATGATACTACTGATCTAATTGGGATATTATCCCAATTGAGTCTCCCTGATGATGAAAATACAATTATCGAAAGGTTAGATATGGTTTATTTCTACTCGCCCGATCCACAAGCACAATCTAATCTAGACCATATTTTAGGTTTAGTTGTAATTATTGTAATCATCATCCATGATGTTAACGTGGTAGGGGAAAGGCCTCTCCAGAGTTCAGATTATATTTTTAGTTTTTTGAAAACGATGACAAATTAATTATCGAAGTGTAAAGGAAAATCCTACTTAGTCCGTGAAATATTCCGTTTCAGTTTTGTAGCTGAGATCGAAAGAATACTCAATAATCGTTTTAACAGGTTGTGTAATAGAGTTTGGTGACAAATGACCAAAGAGTTACAGCATTTGATATATCTATTCTTAGAAGCATTTGATGGTGTCAATAATTGTGAATGCTTTTAAAAGCTAGTCATTTTCTTGGCGTTTTGTGAGATCTTACTTCAGCTACATGCTTGGTTAAAGCATATTTTTATGTATTCCTAAATGCATTACTCTGATATTGCAGGTTCTGTGAAATGCCAGGAGTGTGGCAAATTACAACACAGTTCATGCTTAGGATGGAATACAGAATTAGGTCTATATAAGTGTCCTCAATGTTGGGAGAAGGCGGAGCTCATTTTATCAAGGGCTACTTTAATAGTGGCACCATCGGCACTTAGGAAACAATGGTGTAGAGAGATGAGAACTCATTTAAAAGCTGGGTAAGACCTTGCATTAAATATGGCCGAGAGAGCACGTATCTGTGAGTGTAAGCAAGTAGCGTATATACTAACCTGAATTGTATTGTGCGTTTCGACTTTCACGCTAATGTAGCGAGTGTTTTTTGAATAATTCCAAACCTTTATATAACTTTATGGCTTAATTCAGACATTTATTGGGCGTTATCTTCATCAAATAAGAAGCCATCGGATTGACACATTGTTTCTTATCCAACCTGAAAAGCACTTAAATAATTTCGTTCTTTGAATGATCTTTGTGACATTACTGATGTTGACAGTCTTGCCAAAATATTGAGAAATTGGTTAAATCATATGATCACGATACACCTAACACGGTATGTCAGCTAGCATACATATTCTGTTTTCTACGTCACATCTGTCGCAAACTTTTAGATATGCCATTTAAATAACCCAGGATGAGGTATAGTTTCTTTTATTTGAGATTATTACTTTATTTGGCGGACAAAATAATATTTTACAGGTGAAAAAAAATCATATTTGTTTAAAGCATCATTGGGGTTTCAAATTCGTGTGGCGGCATAAAGTAGGTGACAAGGTCACTACCATCATAGGTAAAAAAACAGAGATTGGAATAAAAAACAGTACTATATAGTATATTATATATCAGAAAATGAAGACAAATTAATTTATATTATATTTTTGAAGTGAATACGTCTTTGGTTTTACGAGAGGAGTTGGTAAAGAGTTATTCAATTTTTATGAAACTAAATCAAACTAACTGAAAGTTGATTGGACGACTAACCCAAACTCACCAAATCTATTAAAATTGAGTATAACGTATCGGAAGCGGCTCAGATATGTAAAATAAGTTGAGACTAAGTGAAACTAACCGAAAGTTGATTAGACTACTAACCTAAACTAACCAAATCTAATAAAATTAGTTATAGCGTATCGGAACCGGCTCAAACAAGTAAAATAAGTTGAGACTAAGTGAAACTAATCGAAAGTTGATTAGACGACTATCCTAAACTAACCAAATCTATTTAAATTGATTATAACGTATCGAAACCCACACAAGTGACTAGAATAGGTTGAGACTAAGTGAAACTAACCGAAAGTTGTTTAGACGACTAACCCAAACTAACCTAATCTACTAAAATTGAGTATAACATATCGGAAGCAGCTCAGATAAGTAAAATAAGTTGAGACTAAGTGAAAATAACCGAAAGTTGATTAGATGACCAACCTAAACTAACCAAATGTATTAAAATTTATTATAACGTATTGAAACTGGCTCAAATAAGTAAAATAAATTTAGACTAAGTGAAACTAACCGAAAGGTGTTTAAACCACTAACCAAAACTAACCAATTCTATTAAAATTGATTATAACGTATCGGAACCGGCTTAAATAAATTAAATAGTTTGAGATTAAGTGAAACTAACCGCGTTAGAGGGGGCATTGGGTCACGAATCGAATGCAAGTGTTTTTGCAGTGAATACTTCTTTGGCTGCATGAGAGTGATTTTTCAAGGCCGCGTCACCACACAAGTTATGAAATTTTCGTCCCTCAAGACAGGTAAAGTAAAGTCCGTACAAGTCTATTGCGCTGTTACGTCATATCATTCCATCTTTCTTTATGCAATGAACGTATGTACTAAATTGGTCCGTCAAATTGGAATCTTTGACATCGATTTGCGTCAATGTCAAAATATCATAACGAAAATATCAGATTTAATTCATTTATTGATTTGTTGGTAGTTGGTTTATGTTTTACGCTAATAATGGCTAATAAAAATCGTTTTGAGGTGCCCCACCGGTTCAGTGAGAAAGAGCAAGCTTTAATTTTAAAATTAGTGCATTATTTCGCACGTGAAAAAGATGCTGGTAGGCCACTTTTACCCTGGAAAGCTGTGCACATTGTAAGTAGTATTTGTTTTTTATTTATTTGATAGTACTAAAAAATTATATCTCTAGAAAAACTGTATTTTTGATGTGTAAACATCTTACGCGGCGATATGAGGACAAATCTCGGCAAATGAGACCGAAATGCGTAAACCAATTCTAGCCGCTAGGGCGGTATTATATACAATTTTGCCCTTTAAAATCGTTTTTAAACGGATTTTAGACGATAAAAAGCATATTATTATTTTAAATTAAATGAACTCTCAAAATTATTATTCAGATGCCCAGACGTTTAAAACAATATTGTCATAAGTATGTAAAATTGATAAAAACGGAACGTGCTCCGGAATAGAAAACAGGTACAGAGACATCTTTTGGCTAGTGTAAAAAATTACGTACGAGTCTATCTAAGACGTACGGATCTTTTCTTCTGACGTTAGAAATTCTGACGTAACAGCGCAAGAGCCTTGAATGGACTTTATATGATTCTCTCACACTCTTTCTCTCTTATGGAATCGATAAAGAAGTATTCACTTCTATCGCGTGCACTGTGCTACTCGCAACTGGTTTAACTAATTTATAAAATAAATTATACTTTATAAATTATTATTCCATATTATTGCCAAACATAGTATGATACATTATATCACATTGACAGGTAAATAAAAGAAAAATCCCTCGACCTTATATCTATATAAGTATTCTTTTTTCAATACGTTATAACAATTTTCCCAAACCCTGTAGAGAAAACAGAAAATAATGAAAATTAGTTGACTTTGATTAGTTTATAAAAATGAAAGTTAGCAATGCGAACAATGACTAAACTAACACAGAAGTTCCTTACGAGGTGCTTCTGTGTATATCAAGAACCCACACATATATCAGACTACGAGATTTGAATCGTAAAATTAGTTCTATAAACATTTAAAAACGATTGGTACGTAAAATACTAAAATCTGCTAATGGCAAAAAAATTTAAAATAATAATTTTTATGTGTTTTGTTCTTTTTTACCTCATTTTTCTAAACTAATCAAAATCGAAATATTTTCATTGTTTACTGTTTTCTCTACAGGGTTTGAGAAAATTGTTATAAAGTAAATAAAAAAGGATGCTTATATAAATATAAGGTCGATGGATTTTTCTTTTGTTTTCCTCTCAATTTGTGAATAATGTGAATATCAGACTATGTTTAGCAATAATTCATAAAGTATAATTTATTTCTAAATTGGTTAAAAAAAAGTCGCGAATAGTACAGCACACATGATGGAAGGGAATACTTCTCTATCGATTCCATAAGAAAGACAGAGTATGAGAGAATCATATATTTTATCTCTCTTGCGAGACGAAAATTTCATAAATCGTGTCGTGACGCAGGCTTGAAAAATTACTCTCATGCAGCCAAGGAATTATTCACTTCAAAAACATTTGCAACCGATTCGTCTCTCAATCCCCAATCTAACGTGGCTAGTTTCGCTTAGACTCAACTTATTTTACTTATATAGTCTAATCACCTTTCGGTTAGTTTCACATAGTCTCAACTTATGTTACTTATTTGAGCCGGTTTTGATACGTTATATATAATCAATTTTAATAGATTTGGTTAGTTTACTTTAGTCGTCTAATTAACTTTCGATTAGTTTGCCTTAGTCTCAACTTGTTTTGCTTATTTGAGCCGGTTCCGATACGTTATAATCAATTTTAATAGTTTTGGTTAATTTAGATTAGTCGCCTAATCAACTTTCAGTTAATTTCACTCAGTTTCAACTTATTTTACTTATCTGAACCGCTTCCGATACGTTATAATCAATTTTAATAGATTTGGTTGTTTGGGTTAGTCGTCTAATCAACTTTCGGTTAGTTTCACTTAGTCTCAACTTATTTTACTTATCTGAGCCGCTTCCGATACGTTTTACTCAATTTTAATAGATTTAGTGAGTTTGGGTTAGTCGGTCAATCAACTTTCGGTTAGTTTGACTTAGTCTCATAAAAACTGAATAGCTCTTGACCAACTCCTCTCGTGAAACCAATGACGTATTCACTTCAAAAATATAATATAAATTACTTTTTCTTCATTTTCTGTTATATATACTATATACTACTGTTTTTAAATTCCAATCTATGTTTTCTACCTATGACGGTAGTCACCTACTTTATGTCGCCCCACGAATTTGAAACCCCCAATGATCCTTTAAATAAATATGATTTTTTTACCCATAATATATTATTTTGTCCGTCAAATAAAGTAATAGTCGCAAATAAAATAAATTATAATCCTCATGCTGTGTTATTTAAATGGCATATCTAAAAGTTTGCGACACATGTGACGTAGAAAACAGAATATGTATGCTGGCTGACATACCGTGTGTAGGTGTATCGTGCATATGATGTTCATTTGTCATTAAATTTTACACCTAAGTCAGTTTGTCAAGTTAAAAGTATGATGCTGTTGTCAGTTGGAGCAAGTTTACCTGTACGTCAATAATCCTTAAGTAGTTAGAGCGTTATAGCGGTTTTCTGTTATTTGTCGAAGGTATTTCGAATCGCCTAATACTGCTGCATGACATATAGTCTAAGTGCATAACCTTGATGTGTATATCTTTAAACAGGAAGCGGACGAACATCTGGCTGATACCCATATAATTGAAAATATATCCCAGAATGGTCTGAAGATATCCCACTTACAGAGTTTATGGACTTTTTTTTGTAGATGTTATGTGGTTATTATAAATATTGAATTGGTAAACGGGAAGCAATCATATCTAATTTCACTATTTAGTAAGTGTGCAATCTGTGAAGACACTACTATACTAGCATATATTTGCATCAATTTGTTACCCTCTACATGTGTGTCTCTAAGAGAATTTCTCAAGTTCCCTCCGCTGTTGTAAATTCCTTTTTCAGAAAACGGCAATTTTTGTTATGTTAGGAGGTCAGTTTAGAATCCACTTGTATGCTCTGTCGGCAGTAATGGCCTATAATTTATTTTTGAATTTAGATAAAATTTTTGTGATCTTTTTGTAGGCTGAGAATTCTGAATTACGAAGGATATATTGCTACACCAGTATATCCCACAGAGCTTCAAGACTACGACATCGTAATAACTACTTACGGTATTTTACAGAGAGAAATGAGACTTACAGAAACAGGACAGGTATAAATAGTAATTCCTATAAGTCTAAAAATAATATAGTTTTGTAATTAGAATTATAGTTTGATAATTCATATAAAACCTATCAACTTTTGCATTTGCATATTATTTGCTGTTGGTTTAAATAAAATCTAAAATCTATTGCGGACGTCTAAATATAGAAAAACAGTCAGTGCGAATTTGCCATTAGCTACGGAAGTACTACATGCATTCAGTGTCTTGAAATCAGGTCAATAATCATTATTAATGTTTTCAATGAATCAGTTACAATACTCCTAATTTCTCACCAATCATCCCGCATACAAAATTTTATTTTTCATTACGATAACTACTCTTTTTTAGTCAGTAAATCTGCGAAAACAGCGTAAGTACTGGCCAGGAGGCAGTCCCCTAGTACGAATACAGTGGTGGCGTCTGTGCCTGGATGAGGCTCAAACCGTCGATACGCCAGGTCGTATAGTGTCGTTAATGGCGAGGAAAATATCTGCATGCCACAGGTGGGCGATTACTGGTACTCCAATGGCTAAAGGATTGTCAGGTAGGATATTTATCAGAATTATTACGCCAGTTTTAGTTGGAACATTATGAGAGCAAAGATCGTTATATTTTATTTTTAAGCAGAGAAATCAAAACTAAGAGCACGTAATTCACTGTAAAGTATTACATTTTTTTGATTCCGTCGTTTAATTCATTGTAGAAGTAATAGACAGCCACCCAGTGGCGTAGTCAATCTTGTCACGGGCCGATTTGGCTATCGTATATCGAAGCGTAAATAACCTTAGAACTTGTTGCCGTTCCTTATGGTTTCGAGCGCAATTATATTTATTCGCGAAAAATCCTCGTACATTCCGTCCGACTTCGTCCCGACTATATTCTGATCGAGACAATTAAAAATAAAATTTGCGTCGCTAAACAAATTTCAATTTTGAACGAACTGAATTTGGCGCCTAGGGACCCGAGATTCTAGTGTTTCCGGTTCCCAAAAGCTCTGAAAACGTAGATCTAGCTATGTCGCCAGAAACCTTGTCGTCGCGGGCAACTGATGGGCGGTAACTTTAGCGCATACTGTTTTTGGATTGGGCGTCGAGTTGGGCATCGCGCGCAGTTACTTAATTGCCTTGGGAATAAATTAGGAAATTTTATTAGATGGAGTGGTTTAATGACAGTGCCCTTTTGGCTACTCTGAGTAATTTTTTTTGGTAGATGCCGATACATCGAAATCCTAGGTTTC
>JAEQML010077271.1:0-12954 GCA_016904865.1 Pissodes strobi
TATATATATATATAAGGTCTCTTACACTTATCGAGCACATATTAACGTCGCAAAATTGCTTTCTTAACTAGAACCGAATAAATTGCTTAACTAATACAGAAATTCAATAACCCACTCTTCTGTAGGAATAAGGTCTTTCTCCTCCTTCACGAAGCCTTAAGCCTCAAATACCGATAATTCCCTATGCCCGACAGGCGAAATATTCTCCAAGATGACAAGACAACATGGGTATATACAATATATGTATTACGTAAACGATATAATAAGCAATGTTTGTCTAATTAATTCCACAAGCATCAATTTTCCCAAAATTATTTACGAAATAATATAAGATAAAAATAACTAAAATTAGGCGCAAGACAATTCCACGTGCAGTTCTAATTTAATAGAACCTTTGTGATTATGCCACGCCGCGCCATGTGTAAATGGTAAACTTAATAATTCAATTAACCTTCTCCGAACAATAGTTAAATCGAAAGACAAATAACAAAAATCAGAGCATATGAAGAAAATAGACGGTACGTTCCAAAACACCTTTCGCTACCTACCACCACATTAATTGTCATATTTAAATAAGTTTTTTTTTCACCGCTGTGTTTGAACAAAAATATCATAATATTATTATTAGTTTTAAAATGAATTTGAAACGAACTCGATGGGCACTGGTATCTATTATTTGTGCATAAACTATAAAAACAGCAGCACGATTGAAATTCTATAGTACTACGGGTACTGTAGTTATGACGAGCCATTAGAGTATCCTGCTTCCTGTGAGATTGTTGATATTTCTACGTTGATCAACCTCGAAAATTCGATATTGTTGTTATCTGATCAGTTCAAATAGTAACTTGTAACTAGGATTAGGTAACAGAAATTGATGAAATTAATTTTCCGAAAATATGAAAAATTCGCTAGGTTTTCTTATATTACGGCAGCTGTCATGGTTCAAAAGTGTCGGCACCACTGATGGGTTTGAGTGAGATGAGCTATGAGTTATTGTGAAGAAGATTTCTTTTTCCTCGACTAAGTTGCCGTGAATTTATAGGACAAGTTTTTTATTAATAAACTTGAAATCATCGTCGAATATTACTTTTTTTTAAGGTCTTCAGGTATTTAATCCCAGTCAGCTACGCACGATTTGGAAACATCTGAAGGCAATTATGGTTACGAAATTTATTATCAAACATGAGTCCGTAGTAATCCCAACGTCGTAAATACGAAATCTTTTTACGACTGATTTAGCGTTAGGGCAGTCGCTATTAGTTGGTAGCTGGAAAAATTCTTATTAGGAGTCCACCGATTGACCATGATGTTTGCTCGCTACCATGCAAGATACTAAAGCAATTTTGAACTAGGAAATATTATTAACTCCTGACTTTTCTCTTCACTGTATGCCTTTCATCTCTTTGCTAGTAGTAAAAGCGGATCCTTGACGAAAATTTAATCTTTTCACTTATCGCAAAACCCTGTCATTATAGAACTTATTTTTAATTTAAGCGTCACTTCAATTACGCGATTAATCGATGAACCAATAAATTGCGCTCCACTCAAAAATATATACGTAATTGTATCGTACATAATGCGTGGTTACTGCAAATAATGTTTTGTTTGGCGTAAGTGCTATTTTGCGAAGAGCTAATATAACCTATGGCAATTGCCATCCTATAACTCTATATTTAATTAGACATTAACCTATTATATGTTTGATAATCCATTATGTTATGGATATTAACTGGTGGTAAGTGAATCTGCCTGCATTCACAAGCAGGCTAAAATTGGTAATTCAGAATTACATTCGACAATCGAGAATCCTTATGAATGGAATCTGTTCTAATTCTGATTTGTCTGTGTTTGTATTTCAATTACTAGAATATGTTCTGGAATTAGTTATTGGGTTAGTCAATAGGCAACTGAAAAAATTAGAGGAGGAATATACTGATATTACGAGGAGAAGATGAAGGATTTCTATCAAATGGAAAGCGGATAAAAAAATATCAGACATGTGGACTATACCGTCATATTACCAGACACCATGAAAGGACTACAGTACATCATCGACATAGTTTCGGAAGGCAGTCAACAATTTGGTGCGGATATTAGGACATCGACATTAACAACACGAATCAGCAAGTCGACTAACGACTAATAAAAGACCAACAAATATTCACCAATTTTTTTGATTAATTTATGGTCTCTAGATGCAAATTGATGGTAAAAACTTCCTAATACCTAAGATTCTGGAGTTATGATTTTTCGTCAGAAATTATTGCACACTGGTTAAATGGCAAACGCTCTTCTATGCCTTTTGCAGTTATAATGATTTAGCGAGAACCAACAAATCATTTTAATGACTGTTACTTTTGCATGATAAAAGTGTCTGGTTTTTCAAGAAAGAGCAAAATAATATTGAATCCCGGATATTCTGTCAGAAATAAAATGAAAATTGGGAGGAAGATTTGGAAATGTATGATGATAAGGCAGAACTCGATAATGTATCAGAAAATTACGGTTCTTATTTTCCCGTAAGTGAAGAAAAATCGATGAAGCTGAATTAAATGACCTAGTTTGGGACCTTCACTTGTCCAAAGAGCATGCGGAAATATTGGGTTCTAGATTACAATAATGAAATTTACCATTACAAAATAAGAGAATGGGTTCCGAGAAATCAATATATTCCAGGTCAAGCTGTTGCTGTTGCTGATCCTGTTGCTGCATTGCTGCACTCTACCTTAAACGTCCCCCATGGCAAGGCTCTACCCACAATATCCAACATCAACAATACCATGACAGAAGTTAAATTTCGCGACCGTGACATTCGTAAAATCCTCAAACAGCTAGATACGCAAAAAGCATCGGGGCCGGATGGAATACCTGCCATCCTGTTAAAGAAATGCGCCAACGAAATATCACCCATTTTTTCCAGACTTCTTTCTCTATTTTACCGAAAAGTGATTTACTAGATTTATCCATCTTCTTGGAAAGTCGCTCGAGTACAACTTGTTCAAAAAAGGCAAGAAAACCCCGCTCAGAGCTACTACTTTTTCATTGTTATCGAGTTTTCTATATATTCTGAATAAAGTCGAATGCTGCAATCTCAGTGGAGTGTTTTCCCTAAACCCGTGTTGATGGGAGGTTATGACTTTATTTTTATCAAAAAAACTAGCTAGCTTAATCCTTCCGAACACCTTTAAAAACAGCTAAGTAAAGATATGGGCTTATAATTTTCGACAAAAAGAGGATCACTCTTTTTAAATATAGGTATGATATTAGCCAGCTTCAGTCGCGAGTGAAAAAATCCTTCATACAAAGACATCTTTATTAAGAGGGACAAGCAAATAGTTACTTTAAAGAACACTTCTTCAACAGGGTTACAGGTACCTCATCTGGTCCTGTTAATTTTTTATTGGGTAACTTTTTTATGGCAGACCTGACATCCTGTGGAGTTACATCAGTATACTGAAAATTATAATTTTTTTTTTGAGATAGTACATTCCTCCGATCAACCGTTACTAAAGTGAGAATTTAATTTATCTTTAACAACCGTGGATAAATAGCTGCTAAAACTATTTGCTATATCTTTCGGATCAGTAAGAGTAAAATCCTTTAAACATATTTTGTTGACGATTTTTTTTGAATTGCCTTGAATCTTTCCATTTAATGAATTAAGTATATTCCAAGTGGTCTTTGTATTATTTTTTGAGTTATTTATTTTTTTGTTAAAATAAGTTTCTTTTTCTTTTTTAATTTTTAAGTTAATTTCTTTTTTAATTATTTATATTTATTTTTAGTTGGACATCCTCAGTACGATTCTATATCCAGTGTAACTTTTTAAATTTTTTAGTCTTCTAGAAGTTCAATAGAAAATTAAACTTTTTTATTTTCTTATTTTTTTCTCAATTATTATATCTTTCTTTGGGCAACTCACTTGGAAGGACCAATTACACGCATCAAAAAAGTGAACAAAGTTTCGCTCTATATCGGTTCATTTCAAAGGAATCAAAATAAAAATTAAATTGGTTAATTGGACCACTACTAACCACCATATGGCACCGAACTGCCTCCCGTTTGTTTACTTCTGGCAGTATTGTTCGCCTGTCATTGCATATATCAGTTGACAAAAATGATCGGATATTCCAGCATCAAAATTTCTTAAAGAGAAAAACTCTGGCTTGGAAGGGATAACGTAATCAAGACCTGAGATACTGGTAATAATATCATTTCTGTTTGTGAAAATTCTAGTTGCCTAATTATTAAGTAAAGATATCAATTTATTAGAATCAAGAATATACATAAGCATTTATTATATTTTTGATTTTTAGTACTGGGTAGATGGTCAATGTTTAGATCAGAACAGATTAAAATATTTACCTAATTATGTAAAATTTTTCTGAATAGTTCAGAAAAAACATCCAGAAAGTTCGCAATATCTGTCAATAATAAGCAAAAATTTTTCTATTCAACAGCAGAACATTCCAAGAGCATTGCAATAGAAAATGTGTTATAGTCATAGTTCTGATTCGGTTACGGTATAAACTGTGCCGGCTGTCTAGGCCTAAATTTTTTGTCCTTGCATCAGTCACTGCAGAGTGAGAAGATCGCTGCGTCGAATTATTGTTGTTTTCCGGCTTTTCATTTTTAGACCTTGTCTGATTACTTTTTTGTGGTCGGTTCCTGCAAAGATTTTGAGAACGTTTGCGCTTTACCTTTCGGTTTCTCTCCTGTAGGGAGAGCTGCAGAAATTGGTTTTTCAATTTTTAATATATTAATTAATAACTTTTGGTCTTCAAGATGACTTTCTAAATTGTCTATAATTTTACTTTGACGGTCCAGTTTTGATTTTACATCACATAAATCTGTTCTAACTTGGATACAAGCTCGTTTTGAACACAAATCCGTCGTGTATACTTCTACACTGTCATAGCTCTTTAGGCTATGACACTGTCATGGAGAACCTCCTCTGTATCTTCTTCATGTATGTTATTTTTTGAAGATTTATCGCACGGACACTTATTTTGGAGCCACTTTTGTATGCTACTTAATAGCTCGTTGTTTTCTTGAGACTCTGGTAACTTTTTATACATTAATAAGTCAATTAATTCATTCCTTCGAAGCTTATTTAGCTCCGCTCTATAAGATGCAGTCCTATCTTGCGCCATCTTGAACCCACCACTTTCCCCATAAACTTTCTCATACAAGCAGAAAGCTTAATAATTCTTGACAGACGGCGAATATATAAATACATACAAGTATGCAATATATGTGCATGAACCGTCTGCTGGTACCCTACACTGTAGGGGTGCATCCATCTAATGATATTAGATGTATCGGATGCTGTGCTTAGTAGATCCATTCGTTCTGGATCGAAGGATGGAAACCTCTGTGCAGTTTGACGTTCACCAACCATGGAGCGCTTTCGAACTTGTTGGTTCTCATCAGCATGGCATGAACGTCTAACTGCACAGAGGTTTCCATCCTTCGATGCAGAACGAATGGATCTACTAAGCACACCTACGCCATGCTGATGAGAACCAACAAGTTCGAAAGCGCTCCATGGTTGGTGAACGTCTAACTGCACAGAGGTTTCCATCCTTCGATGCAGAACGAATGGATCTACTAAGCACAGCATCCGATACATCTAATATCATTAGATGGATGCACCCCTACAGTGTAGGGTACCAGCAGACGGTTCATGCAGATATATTGCATACTTGTATGTATTTCTCATACAAGCCATATTATCATCAGTCTCATTTTTTTTAGTTGTCAACTAGTAAATTATTATCATGGCACTAATCTTATATTCATCTGATCTATTCAATTCGAATTTATATCTCCTGGGAATGGTCCCAATTCTCAGGCAAAAAAATTCGAATTGAAAAGGATAGATCAACATAAGCTTTAGATATATTCAAATAGCATAATTTGCGCTGCTACATATTTTCTGTTTTTTTTTGTAACCTGATACCAACAGAAGCAACAAGTCAGTTATCAGAGCCGTTCGTAATGTGGCTGTACCGTATTATGCTGTTTCATGGATTGATCGATCCACATGGGTTGAAAATCCCTACCCGTGTAAAGAATTTCAACTTTTGTTAAATTCGCAAGAAACTCAGCGTGACCAGTAATTTTTTTGTAAAATTACTCATATTTTGTAATTGGTATTAGTACCAAATGTGTTTATGTAGCAAAATTGCTAAAAAACTTTTTTATAAAAAACTTTAATTAATTATATGTCTATTACGCTAATTTAACTCTTTTTTTTTTAGAGAATAATTAAAATTTCATCAATCCTCCCATTGTTCTTTGAAACACTCTATCTGTACCCACTATTTCTGACTATCAGGCTTCATTTTAATATATTCATGAGCAAGTAGGTGCTTCACAATGATATATTGTTGGTCAGTAATTTCAAGCAGTAGTATATTGCAATTTTTATTGGTTTTTAAAACTACTCAATTCAAGTAGACAAGTTTAACTGGCTGTTTAATATTTACCTCTGAACTTTAATAAATAACAACCTAATCCAATTTACATCGGGCATTGTTTGCTTGTTAAAATTTAAACCACCACTCCAATATTATTTTAACAAGCAGATTATAAATCAATTTTAGTCACTGGCAAGTATTAGTTAAGAAAGATAATTGAACTTGGTTCCACCCTAAATTGTCATTTGACATTTTTGTAAACTCGACAAAATGTGAAAAAGGTAATGGACTTTACCCTAGGGACTTCATTTTACCTTGCAGAAATTAAATGGCCTTTTTCTACGTTGTTTACAAAAAATATTAGAATTATTCCACTGTTTACTATTTCAGTTTCAATACAAATGATCAGGATTCAGCTGCAATCTGGCAATATTGTTCTTATCCAGGACCAAACAGGTGGCCGCACGTTGCTATAAATACAGTCAGCGGATCGTCGGTGGCCCTGGGAATAAGATCGATGATCGAAGCCAACGAGTTCCAGCTATTGTGGATGCTTTGGTAACTTTGCCTATTCACAATTCGAGTTTTGATCTTTTTTCTATAGTTTTATATTTGGTGTATGTCTTTAGGAAATAAGGCGGGACTATTCAAATATATTTTTTTCATATTGTTCGGTTATATTCGGTTACAGATTCATTTTAGTAAATAATCAAATAATTACTAAATTAGTGCAGAATATGAAATTTAATATGTTTATTTTATATTATTGTTCCTAATCTGCGTATCATTTATGGTAAGAGTCAGTGTAAAACTTTTTAGAAAAATGAATTATAATATTTTTCCCTTGTAATGTACTCCGATTAAATTAGATTATCATATGAATCCATTCGTTTGTAAACTACTACAATGTGCAATATGTATTCGAAATTTCTAGAAAAGCTATTGTGGAGCACCTAGGTGAATCGATTCTCAAATATTTGAAATTAAAATAACAGGATCACAATGAAAGCATACAATTTAAAGAAGGTAGTGTTTTACACTCGCAATCTACATGGTTTTCTTAACTCGTCTCTAAATAACAATAAAACGCTTTTAGAATATTTAATATCCGTAACAAATTGCATAGAAAACAGGCAAAATTTACAGTCTGTTTTGTTCAGTATGTTAACCTGCAAAATATTTGCTTTGCTTGCAAATTTTCAAATGAACTGCAATCAGATGTTTAAATTATTTAAAAAAAAACACCCTTACACTTACTACTTGAATCAACAAAACGTGATCATTTCGATCCGGACCATAAAATTAGCATCTAGGAACTCAAATGTTTTATAGGGATACTTATTCTAAATGATCTTATTAAAAAGTCTGGATCACGACTTTATTGGGATTCCCAATCATTCAATGAGACGAAATTATTTTTTTTTTTTGATATTATGAAATACTTACACTGTGCAGATAATAACTAATTAAATCAAAATGAAAAATCTACTTTTTGATGAATTAAAAGTTGTTTTTACATTTTGTACCAAAACAGGGAATCAGTTACCTTGAATCTATAGCCAAATAGTAAAGCCGACGCTGGTGGAAACAATTTATCTGATACATTTTAATTTGTATTATTATTTTTTTTTCCTTATATTATTATTATTATTATTAGTATTATTATTATTATTATTATTATTATTATTATTATTATTATTTATAATTATTATTATTATTATTATTATTATTATTCGACTTGGCCATGTGGCCTTCGCACTCCCTCAAAGGGGAACATTCACTCATCCCAGATATTCTAGATATCAAAAGGATTGAGCTCTGGTGTGACCCTTTCCATGTTATCGGGTCCTGGATGGTGGTCGGTCTTCTGTGCCCATGAACTTCCTAACGACCCGTGCAGTCCCTAGTAACACCGCCTTCTGCATGATTTTGTAGAGGTGCTCACTTAGTCCTAGTTGTTTAAGGTTTTCTAACAAAGCTTTTGGAATAAGTCCCGTTGACGATATTATTATTGGAACCGTTTTGACACATTGCATCTCCCATTGCCTTTTAATCTGCTCTTGAAGGTCTCGATATTTTACGATCTTCTCGTTGGATTTCGTTTGTAGGTTGCTGTTGTTTGGTATGGCCACGTCAATGAGCGTCGTTCTTCTTAACCGTTTGTCCACTAAAATAAGATCCGGTCTATTATTGACAGTTCTTTGGTCGGTGAGAACAGTACGGTCCCAATACAATTTATATTCGCCATTCTCAAGTACTGGCTCTGGTGCGTAATTGTAGTAAGGAACTTTCTCCGTCGCCACAAGATTTAGTTTCACTGCTAGTTCTTGGTGCAGTATTTTTCCAACGTTGTCATGTCGTGCTTTATATTCTGTTTGTGCAAACACCTGACATCCTCCCGTTATGTGTTGAATGGATTCTGTCGCTTGGCAATCATATCGGCACCTGTCACTCTGTACTGAGGGATCCGAAACAATATACTTAAGGTAATTTCTGGTTGGGATCACTTGGTCTTGTATAGCCAAGAGGAATCCTTCTGTTTCAGGAAACATTTGCCCCGAAGTGAGCCAGTAGTTCGACGCGTAATTGTCGACATATTCCTGACCAACCTCGTTGACGTGTCTCCCGTGCAGTGGTTTTTCTGCCCATAATCGATGTTTTTCTTGATCAGTAACGTGGTGAGTATCTATTTCGCGATCTCTCAGTTTTAGTGGTGTTAAGTCGTCTATTTCACATATAGCTTGATGAATAGCGGACGACCTAGCCTTTTCTAGAAAGAAATTTCGTAGTAGTGAAATTTGTCGATCCATTTGTTTGCCAATATCCGTTAATGCTCTACCGCCCTGGTGTCTTGGGAGCGTAGTTCTCTCGACAGCACTTCGGGGATGGTGTTTTTGGGCCTTTGTTAATAGTGTCCTTGCCTTCCGTTGCAAGTTCTGGATGTCCGTCTTGCTCCACGCCACTATACCAAAGGAATATGTCAACGCAGTACAGGCATACGTATTCAGAGCTTTAAACAGGTTTTTACTGTTAAGGCTAGTTTTCAATATCCGCCTTGCTCTTGTTGTAAACTCAGAAGTGATTTTTTCCTTCATAGTCCGGTGATCTATGCGTGTTGCCTGCAGCATTCCCAAGTATTTGTAGGTGTCATTTTCTTCCATCGCCTCTATCGTTTGACCATCCTGCATCTCGAAGGATCCAGGCTGCACTTTTCCTTTTACAATGTTGTTAATACGACACTTGTCCAGCCCAAATTCCATTCCTATATCATTAGAGAATTCTTCCAGTATGTTCAGCATCTGGTCAAGTTGGTTTCGGGTGGCTCCCAGTAGTTTTAAGTCATCCATATAAAGCAGGTGATTGATTCTTATAAGCTCTCTTCTGTTCTTCTTAAGAGCAAATCCATAAGCAGTGGAATTTAATCTCGATGATAAAGGGTTCATGGCTAGGCAGAACCAAAGTGGGCTAAGAGAATCGCCTTGGAATATGCCCTTACGAATCGGAATTGTGCTGGTCTCAATAGTTTCTCCAGTAGGCAGTTGTAGATGCATAGTTGTTCGCCACACTGCCATAGTGTTTTCTAGGAGAGTCACGATACGTTCGTCGACTTTGTAGATCTTAAGGACATTTATAAGCCATTCATGTGGGATTGAATCGAAGGCCTTTTTGTAATCGACGTACGCAGCATAAAGATTTCTCTTGTTACCATAAGCTTGGTTACAAATTACGGAGTCTATAATGAGTTGCTCCTTACAGCCCATAGCTCCCTTAGTACATCCTTTTTGTTGAACAGCTATAATATTGTTGTTCTCGCAATGCTGGTATATGCGTTCTGTAATACATGCTGTTATAAGTTTGTACATAGTTGGCAAACAAGTAATTGGCCGGTACTTTGATGGATCGTGTGTATTTTGCGAATCTTTTGGTAGCAAGAATGTTGATCCTTGAGTGAGGAACTTAGGCAATTTGTTAGGCTCCACCAGTAGATCATTTATTAATATGGTAAGTTGTTCGTGAGTAGCCCACAGCTTTTTAATCCAATAGTTATGGAGATGATCTGGTCCAGGAGCCTTCCAATTGTGGAGGCCTTTAATTATCGTGGAGACTTCTTCTGTGGTAAACGGCTGATGATGCATACGTTCGAAATCTTGAGATTTAATTTATTATTATTATTATTATTATTATTATTATTATTATTATTATTATTATTGTTATTATTTTATTTCTCTCCTCATTTTCAAACGGTTTAAATGATTAGGTAAACGGGTATTATTCAAGTTCTACCTAATCAGCACTTAAAAAACGTCTAACGTGACATGCATCCAGCACAACTGACTTGGTTCTTGTGGGCTATCTTCGTGTTATGTTTAATATATTTAGGCCAGAGGTTAATGTCTTTGGGACAATTGCTATTGTTGATATTTTAAGAGGGTATATTTTTACAGACTTCATCTTCCACATTTGGCTAGCTTTAGATATTTATTTATTTTGTTGGCATAGGTCTTTTGAGGATTGGAGGGTATGGCCACGTAAATAATGATCACCTAGTATTCCTTTCTATTATAAACCAATAGGTCTGGTTTGTTGTCATTTACTTTTATATCAGTTCTAAAGTCACGATCACAGTAGAGCTTGTGCTGGTTGCTTTCTAAAACTCTTCCACTGGTTCATATTTTTAGTAGGGTTTTGTTACCTTTGTCGGCTGAACATCCTATACGATTTTTGCTACGTTATAGTGTCTTTCAGTATAGCCAGTTTCAGCTAACCTGTTGCATCTCCCCGGTATGAGCTACATGGTTTCGTTATCTACTTCACATCTTCTGCACTTGTCTACTATGTTATTTCCTTTACTATAAATTTTATAGTTGTGCGAATTACAAGATCTTGGATAGCACATATAAACCTGCAACAATAGTTTGGTTGCGTTAATGTCGTTTGTTTATTGATGTCGGTATTGTGGATGCGTTCCATAATTCTCCTTTCTCTTTTACATTTGTAACCGGTTCTAATCTCAGTCCTGATTGTCCACTGGATCAAATTCTGGGCAATTTAGTAGCAGCGGTGTGGCATTTATTTCTGCTTGGCACATGGCGTTTAACAGTGCATGTTGATCCATTTTGACGTAATGAGTTACTCTGGAATTGGTCTTGTTGTGCTATGTTTAGTATGCTCATTCTTCCTAGTTCTCGTGGTAGTAATATAAGTTCTATAGCTGATTTAGGGTGACGCATTCGACGTTTTGTCATTATGGTTCGTATTAGTTTGGAATAGTCTTGATAGACATCAAATTCATTCCATGTAGTTCTGACATTCGTCTTGCACAGTTCTGTAGCGTATCGTCTTCTTCTATGGGGCATAAATAAATAAATGTCAATCATCCTTGAAAGCTTTAGCATGTATATATAGAAACATATTGCCCTGCAAACTACTAGAGGTACATCTCATTGAAAAATGAAATTAATCGGGAACTCAAAGAGATTCGAAAGACCTATAAAAGTAACATCCTGATCGGTTGGCAGAAACACCTCTACAAATATCTCAATAAATCTCTCATCAATAGAACAGTGATCCAACCTGTGATATGATGTTGAGATCACCAGTCCATGGCATTTATGTAGGCGAAAATATCAACCACGTGCCATGGTTGGCAATCACCTTCATTAAAAGCAAGGTGCACAAAGCCCTGCAGCATCTAAAACCGCCTTACGCCCCCGAACCTGATGGGAACTCCTCTATCCTGCTGAAAACTGCAGTAAGCAGTAAAGACTTCAAGCGTTGAGGAAAGCAATTTTAATGCATATATACAAGAAAATAAGCGAGCACTAGGCATAAAACTACAACCCTATCAATTTGACATCTCTCTTCTGCCGGAAAATGGCAAGCATCATTGCCTCGGAGATCTGTTTCTGCCGAAGAGAGACTGAATGCTCAATGTGGCTTTCTGCCTAAGAGGCGAGTGACATCAAACGCTCTGCTAAGATTATCCCATAATTGTCATATTTTTAGTCTTGGAGAAGTCATATGAGAGATTCCCGATCACAGATCTTCTGTACAAACTCGAACATTACAGGGCGAGCGGTAACCTTTTTAAGTGGATAGAGTAATATCTCACTAACAGAGAGTACCAATTCCAAATAGATGGCAAACTCCATACAATTAAATGTTTCTTGCAAAATTCGAAGGCATTTAGGAAACAACATATTGACAAAAGAACTACAGGAGGTGCATAAGATGTAAAGGCCAAATCATAAGTAATATCATATTACTAAACTAAGCAGAAAAGAGACAACTAAATCCAGGTATGGTATATGACCATCGATTCGGTTTCTCATTCCTCTCTAATTGAAATCTTAAAAATAAATAAATAAAGCAAGTGCAAACATTGTGAAATTTACGAATCAAGCTATGTATAAATTGTCGACAAATCTCTATATTGTTACGGCTAGCCTAACAACCATCCGAACGTTTTTGTGCTACCCTACAAAACTAGCCGCCGCCGTGCCGCTCGCTTCCCTGTCTGTATGACTCA
>JAEQML010077272.1:0-12954 GCA_016904865.1 Pissodes strobi
TGTTTCATTGCTATGTTTCGTACATGCACACAGCCTTTACCCTTCATCTAATTGTTATAGTTCCCCAGGTTGCACAAGGAAGGTATTAGTTTTAGTTTTTTTTTGTTGTTAAGGATTTTTGGTGTTAAGTTTAATATTAATTTTTGAGGGGGCGTGTATTAACAAAAATTAATTCCAAATCTTCTTAGTTTTAGGTCATCGCCTTCTCAGTATGTTTATATGTTTTTATTAAATCACGATGGCACTTCATGATGGGCTTATGAATATAAGTGCTGTCTAAGCGTTATTGGCCCTGTGTGGTCTGAATGTTTTCTTTACGGCATCTTTTAAGATATAATTTCGAGAGCAGTCAGTAAGTGAGTCGCATTAGTCGCATTGAAACCTTCTGCGTGCATTTTAGTAAAAGTAATTAAAACAGTTTTCTTGCAAGCCAATTCCGTTGTGTTTTATTTCACCCATAATCCGACATTAGAAACTTCTTCTTCGGTATCTTCCAAAATAATATTGACTACAGTTGTATGGGTAGTGTTGTAAACTACCCAAAACATGATCATGTTCCTTTCACACTTCGCTAGCACGTAATACTAACTTGCTATAATCTTTTGTTATAATACGTTAAAAGAACCGTGAAATTAAAAATAGTACGAGTGAAGCGTGGTTAAATTAGTCAGTTATGATAATACAAAACAAAACATTAAACTTGTTTTGAGTTAAATACCAAATACTAAGACCGATTACAAAAAAAACAAAAAAGTAAATAATTGGTCTGAAACTCTGGTCTTATCAGAGAAATATATAGTTACGGTGAATTTAGGTTTGCAAAGTAAAAAGAGGTATCAATTAAGCAGCAATTAAAATATATAAGAAACAAAATCTCTTGCGGTATGGTCTACCGATCTGATCTATGGGAACTTGTGTTACATGTCAATTTAGTATGAAAACATGTAACAGATAGAGATCAAATAAAGTCAGTTATTTCACCTTTTATCTTACATCTACTATGCTAGTCCGTCAAGCTAAATATAATACTACTCACTCGTTTAGATACTTGCATGGTTGTCGTATGACCCTAGCCTTTTATCGAGCTGTTCCAGAGAAATTGAGAGTTCTGTAGTCGTATACGTTACTTGATTTTCTCACAATCAATAAAGCATACTTTATTCTGGCCATCGCTATCGAGGACCCCCCCAAAGTTACAGGAATTTATAGCAGTTCATTTCAAAACATTCATAGTTCTCTTACCTTCTCGATGATATACATTAAAACAGTCTCATGGATGTCATAAATATTTGTTTCGGAGTTTGTCAGTTATTTTCCTGGATTTGTTTCAATATTTAATAGGAAAAGTTAAAAATTCAGTCAATGTTTATTTCTGATATGATAGCTTTCAGATGAGGTGAGACAGCTGAGTTAGACAATAATTGTTGGTTGCCTATTGAGGGGTACCTTTGGAATGTTGCCAAGTGTACATGTTTCTCTAGCGATCCTCGTGCAATTTTGATTTGTTTGCGGACTAAGCCAACAAGAAACAACATAACTTATTGATATGCTACCATCAGTTTGATGTTAAACGACTGTCTGAGCTTCCTCTTGACGTAAGCAGGCAAAATGATTTAGTGGTTGCGCTGTGTTCCCTGAATTTGACAACACCGCCCGGGTTGCTGCACAGCTGGTTCCAATAGAGGCGCAGGCTCTTGGCTAAAGGTACATTTAGGCCTTAATTATTATGCCGCGTATTCATACGTTTAGCATGTTTGATGTCAGGAGTTTAAAATGGCCGCGGGCCGGAATAAGGTGGTTTCTGGTTGATTAGACATTGTGGATAATGGTTTTGTCGTCGGTGCCAGCAATATATAGGATCATACAGCCTTAAGCCATTTTGTTGTATTGTACGTGTTGTCGTAGGACAATGTAAGGCTGGCCTATTGGTCGATTTTTTCCGGCCCTTAAACATTGAACCTTGGCGTTCTTGACTTGATCTCGTCCTTTTTCTTGGTAAGCCCTCCTAAGAGGAGGTAGTGCGTAAGCCTGATTAAAAGCTTCAGAATTTTTAACTCGGCCTTTGCCGGGATAATTTTATTTCGGGCTAGAGAAGTTGGCATAGTTACCAGTTTGGTGGAATAAATTAATTGACTGTGGATTTGTTGTAATTTGGCTGAACTCAAAATTTTTTTGGTAACTGGCCACGTGCGGAAGATTCCGGAACAAAATACGTTGTTTCCTGCCTCAAGGGGTGGCTGTAGAAGAGAGCCTTGCTCCCGTTTCTCATGACCACCAAAACCTTACGTAGCTAGGGTTTCTATTTCGAGTGAGTAAAGGTGCTACCGGTCAGTGTAACGCTCAGTTCCCAAACAAATACAAACCTAATTTACATAAATATACAAGTTTACAATAATCTCCAACTTCACAATAATCTCCAAATTCACAATCGGTGGTACAGCCTTTAGTGCAGGAACAATGACGGCCCCCAGCTTTTAGACAGTGGAGAAGGGTCGTGGTGAGTTATAATGCCTGAGCACCACGCGGTTAACTTATCGCCATGCCCTGATGCTGGTTCTTCAGTGAGATTCGACCAATAACCACGAATTGCTCTCCTCCCCGCTGTAACCTATTGAAAAACTTGGAAGGGGAAACAAAAAGAAATATCACCCCAATTAAACAAAAATGACAAGTGTATATTCCGTATTGGTGACTATACTGTTGAATTAAGTAAGAAAAATAATTGCTATAAAAAGAATTTCTTGTATATGTAGCTATGACAATTAATATATCAATGTATGCTAAAGATGGAATATTAAAAGTAACGGTTTAATGTTAAATAGTACTACACGGCGCCCTATAAATACGAATACTTGATCACGTGTCGTTTACATGCCCTTGATTGGTGTTATCAACCTATGCGGTACAAAAATATGATAACTTCTTCTACTTCTACACTTTAAATAACTCTAATCAATAAGCAAGAAGTTAACGTGCTAGTTCAAATGTACTAGATTCATGTAAGTATAATATTCACGTATTAAATAGTATCGGTACCAGAGGTAAACCTATATGATTACGAGTCGATACGCTATGCTTATATGCGAATAGTTTCAAAAATATTTATATTAGACGACGCTGAAAAGAAGTAAAACACGCGATCAAAACTACGCTGAAATGAATTAATAACACTCCAAAACTATCCGGATTAGCTGGATAATCCAGTATACATATGCTAACTATTGAGAATAATTCGTTACTCCCAAATAACTTGAAGGTAGCTATATTTTAAATTAAGTCAAATCCTTAATACTTTCATTGAGCAAATTCATCCGAAACTTTAATTTAAGTAGCCCTAAATCACCAATCAAATAAAACACAATAATAAAATGAAATAAAATAAAAGTCCCAAAATACTCTAGATAATATCCTAAATTAAGACTTATCTGATACGTTATCAAGCCAACAGTGAGTTCATCCAGCATCCAGGTGTTCGTCGAATCACTGGAGCGTCAAGGTTGAGAAGACACACTCCGTATGCGTTGAGGCTTGGATCAGACAGCGAGACACGCAGTCAATTGATGGTTACTCCGAAACCACGTGTTGTCGGAGGAGTCTCAGTATGCAGTCTGGAAACCCAGGTAGGAAACCGGATCGTAAGAGGACAATGGAAGGCCCATAACCAATGATCCCAAAATAAAAATCCAAAAATCCAAAAACAGAAAACAGAAAACAGGAAAACCCCTGAAACAAATAGGGCAAATTAGAACTGTGATCAAACCAAAATATGAAGGAAACAGATGGAACCTCAACAAATAACAGATCAAAACAATATCTGTATCAAAATTACTCAAACAACATACCTTTAGATGTTAAACGGGGTTCAAACGTGTGGCAGCTCTCGAAAATCAAATCCCCAAACGTGGGTGCAGGTGGTCGAAACTACAAATCTTCCTTCATCTACAATCATCCATCAGACGAGAAAACATCGACGACCACAATCCTGCTCAAGGGCTTCGTTGAATAATCCCCTAACTAGGGCACTGTATATTTCACACTAAATATCAGTCTCTCAACAAAAATTCCCAATTTCGAGAGCTCGGCACTGAAACGTACTGGTTCCTTCAAGATCACATAAAGACTAAATTGACTTGCTCCGAAAATGACGAGGCTAGCAGAATTAACATCGCGCCGGCTGAACATACTATGTTGCCAACAGCGTCCCTATTTGTAACAAAGTACTAGAAAGTTATGATGTCATACTTCCGGATTCACCAAATCAAGCGCTAAAACGACTCATTATGGAAATGACTTGAATCAGTTAGAATCTACTTTTAAATGCTCGGTGGGAATATATAACCCACGCGTTATGCGGCAGTTTAAAATTACAATCAACACGCACCACTAATAGCATTATGCCAAATAAGGCATTAACTTGGCAACCGTGTCGACCGTGAAGGCCACGTGCTTGTCCAGAAAACTGTCACTTATACCGCCAAAATTATCCCCCACAGACTATGTGAAACATAGACCAATTTCCTTCGCGTCGCTAGAATCTACTCTGAGCTGAAATATTATCGAACTTTAATAATGGAGAGTCCGTGTAATACTGCGTCTATATGCAAGCCTAGAGGGCTAAACATTGATACCATCCAATATAATCAGCAAACTCAAGCGTATGATAGCGAAATCCTACAATAAATGCAACGCGAATTAGAGTGGTTCTCGAGTGGATATCGACGGACGGAACCGATGCGATTTCCACCGGTCGTGTAGTCTATGGTTTAAAACCGGAGTGACATGATATACTTCATACTTCTAACAAACGTCAAAGTTTCATTCCCAAAATGAAAATATTCCGTAATCACCTAAGCAAAATAATATATTATCAAGTATAAATCAACGAGAAAATTACCACAGAATGACCATCAAGTGTACAAAAAAAGTAAGTCATAATTACAGTGCTAGATATCCCTAAATAACCTTAAAATATAACTCGGTGTGCATTATAGTCCAAACTCCAATTACTCGGCTAATCTGTAAACAATCTATCACTGTTGTTTTATTTTAGACGCAACCCTCCAAGAAAGGCGAAAATATATTCTTGATTCCAAAATACCTCGAATCAGCAATTAAAAGCCATAATTAGCAAGGTCGAAAACAGTGGATGGCCATCAAGGTGTATTATCGAACTGAAATAATGAAAAGAAGCCAAACGATTAGAAGAAGGGTTTCTTTCTCCATTTAGAAAGACAGCATAATAGGACAAAACTAAGGGGAATATAACAATATACAATGAAGCTTTGTGGTTCCAGCTGCAACAATATATCGTGTGTGTAAAGTTAATTCGTTCAAAAGAAGGCATGCACATTTGATATATTATAAAGACATAAATATGAAATATTTGCTTTAGAATACCTAGTTTAATGGATTGGGTTCCATGCTTTTCCAATACTAGTCCTATTGTGGTGATTATCTAATTTTTGTAGTCTATTTTAATAAATAATATGATGTTTGATTATTTTCCCTCCAGAAATAGATCAATTTTTAACATGATCCTTCGTTATTTCGTCCAGAAACCAGGTGATAGTATAATATGTAATCGTAGCCTGTTACATCAGCCAGTTCAGTTGGTTGCTTTAATTTGGTATCAACTGCAGCCATAGTTACTGAATGTACAGGTGGGCACTACATCAAATTCTAATTCACTGAAAGTTTATGGGTCCCAAGGAGCCTAGCAGCCTACGTTCAGAAGACCGGAGGTGATATCGGCGGATGAGATAAGTGTGTAGGCTAAGTCAGATTGGGTGTGGTTCTATGTACAGGGTGTCCCAAATTCGAGCCTCATCATTGGCATCTCGGAAACTAGAGGAGATACGAGGTCGGTTAAATGGAGGCAAAGTTGCGCAATTTGATGCTGATCAAAATGCCACCTTAAAAGTTAAAAAAATCCGAATACTTCCGAAGATATTTAGAAAAAACCGAATATTCGCGATTTCATTTTTATTTTTTTATGACTCTATTTGAATAGATATAATAAAATAAATTTCATATTCTCATTGCTACTTTTTCTGTTCCACAAGATGGTGTTATCAGATTTTCAAACCGACGCCGACGTTTCGTCTTTGAGCTGCCATAATCAACTTTGTATTTTTAAATACGGCCCTGGATTTTTTATTACGGACTTTAAGAGCTTCTAATGTTCCAACACCAATGATGTATCGCACTTGTTCGAAAAAATCATTTTAATGATTTCCTGGTAAAATCTTACCAAAAATATGTTTTCTGTCTCTCTCTAACACATGAGGTCTTATGGAAAATGCCATTAATATGAATTTTTCGAATAAGTGCGATACATTATTGGCTTTGGGACTTTAGATGCTCTTAAAATCCGTAATAAAAAATCCAGGGCCGTATTTAAAAAAACAAAGTTGATGATGGCAGCTCAAAGACGAAACGTCGGTTTGAAAATCTGATTACACCATCTTGTCGAACAGAAAAAGTAGCAATGAGAATGTGAAATTTATTTTGTTATATCTATTCAAATAGAGTCATAAAAAAATTAAAATGAATTCGCAAATATTCGGTTTTTTCCAAAAATCTTCGGAAGTGTTCGGAATTTTTAAACTTTTAAGATGGCATTTTGATCAGCATCAAATTGCACAACTTTGCCTCCATTTAACCGACTTCGTATCTCTTCTAGTTTCCGAGATCCCAATGATGAGGCTCGAATTTGGGACACCCTGTACACAGAATGTTTGTGATCTTCCACATAATGTTATTTACATGTTTTTTTAGCGGTGTTGCGTGTTTTATTCTTTTCTGCATTGTATTGATATAAATATTTTTGGAACTATTGAGTTGTAAGCATACGCTAATTTAAATAAGTATACCTCTGGTATACTTAGTGTGGATCCATTAACACTCATAGTTTTTTCATAATATATTTCCTTATTCTTACAATTTAATTTATATTGTGGGAAATGACAAACATTGTCGTTCTGACTGATTAACTTTCTGATAATAATAATTTCACATAGTGGTATTTCATAAACTGACTCGTTAAGGTTTATTTATTTACAACTGCAGACACGTATACCATGGTAGACGCGCACAAGGTTTAGTAGTAATCGTATTTTCCAGATGACTCTAATTGCTAGTATGATGAGACGTAGATGATATCTTATGCATATTGATTTTGATCTTTCTTAATCATTTGGTATATTATATTGTTTCTTCCGATATAGTTAAACGTGCCTAACAATTGTTCGATAATTCTTTTATCTATTTGACTTCTATTATGATCCAATTTAATTAAAATTACAGTCTGTATGTATACACAACTGAATTTTTCCATGTACGGCTATGGTTCGGTAGGTGGCTAGTTCAATTTTCTTTTCCATTTAATTCAAAGACCGTGAGCTATTGATACCGTGAGCTATTGATACCTTGCCCTATATGATCTAGTTCCATAATTGTGAGCATATATTAACGTAGTATCATTTGTTTTCACTTCTGCTCTTCCACATGTTTTTTTTATATTCATATCCTCTTGCGTTGATCGCGAATCAAGCAAGACCTAGTTTTGGAGTTCCTAGGAATTAGAGCTCTGCGGATTTTTGCACGATTATTATTCGAATTTTATTCTTGTTTTACGGACTGCTTTTTACCGATAAGGTAACTAGTAAAGGCCACTATAAGCCGAGTGTTAGCTAGTCGCCGGGGACGTAACCCTGGCACCTGCCCTTGATATGGGCGACCAGGACGACGACTGCGTGTCCATCAAATCGATGGACATGCAGATCGAACCCACGACTGAAACCATAGAAACGAAAATTCGCTTCATATATAAAAAGTTAGCATTAAACTTCGATAAGTGCAAAGAATGTGTACAACTGGCGGAACCTTTGAAATCCCTCACGGGTAAGTCCATTAAAACTCTCATTCTGTCCATAAACAAGGGCATTGATCATCTAAGGGCGAGCCATGAATTGCGTCCCTCTACTAAGAGGATCGCAATAGCAAAAATTGATACTGGCCGTATAAGCCACAAAAAGAAACGTACAGATGAAGATACATCCGGCATGGAAACGGACACATCGCCCAACTCTAACAATAAAAAAGTGGCAAAAACAGAATCGACAAAAAACACGCCCGTACAAACCTTTACTACAAACGCAGAAGTACAAGCTAGCAGCTCGGCGAGCATAACAGAAAAAAGCCCTAAAGCAAGCTTCAAAACCCCCTACAAAACTATAGGGTTTAAGAAGAATGTGAGGGAAGCTAAGCTGGATTCCGGGGGGGGGGGGATGCAAATGTACCCCTCAACAATAGGTTTGAGGTCCTGTCAGATATTGACGACGATAACAGTAGCGTGCTCTCTAGCGAAAGTACTAGAAAGCAAGTAAGAAAAACCAGCACACGACCAAAGAAGAAAGCTCAAGTGCCTCAAAAAACAAAAACAACCCCTCCACCGCCTGTAGTCCTGCAAGGAAAAATACAATCTCATAAAACCTTGCAGGATGATATGCAAAAATTGAATATATTAAAATATACAGTCAAATATGCGAAAAACAGCACTATCATATTCTTGGAGACAGATAAAGACTGGGTAACTTTTAAAAGAAATTGCGACAATGAAAAGTTACAATATCATTCATACGCCGACAGAAACCAAAAAACCCACGCTTACGTCATGAGGGGGCTGGACGCCGAAATTAACATCGCCGACATTAAGAGACATCTAAATGACGAGTATAATCTCGAAGCAAGAAATATCTTCCTCATGAAGAAAACTAAAGTACCACTATACCTGATCGTCCTGGACGCCTCAATTACACTAAAAAGGCTCCAGCAAGAAGTAAAGGTACTCATGAACGTAAAGATTATATGGGAAAACAGAAGAAACGTTAAGCCCATAATACAATGCAGACGCTGTCAAGGTCATGGACATTCCATGACCTACTGTCAGAAGAGCTTTAAGTGCTCAAAATGCAGTGGGAGCCATGAAATTACGTCGTGCACAAATGACACAATTAAATGTGCAAACTGTGGAGGGCCACATAGAGCCATCGATCAGGAATGCCCTGTCTACCTGTTTAATATCGAACAACTAGCAGCAACCACCAAAAAGCCACAGAAAACCTACGCTCCTGCTCCCTTGCCCGTCACGCCGGCCTGGCAGGGGCAAGGGCGTCGAGATCAAGGCCGGGGTAGAAATGGAAGAGTGGAGCAGCAACCCCAGGAACAACAGAAAACAGAAAGAAGACCACCACCCCCAAGGGAAAACTACGAGAGCGATTTTCCCAACACATTAAGGGCCTACCAGGAGACCAGAAACTGCAAACGTAAACGCTAACGCAGTAAGTGGCACTCAAATAACCGATCAATTCAAAAACCTATCTAATGTTGTGACAGAGATTAATTCGCTAGTTAATATAAGCGAGCTATTCTTTGCATTGGATGAATTTTGTTCGATGATCAAATCATGCAACAATGACAAGATTCAGATAATGCAAGGAACGATTCATTTCTTCTCTACTGAAATCTTTAAGTATAACATATAAATGGCTTGCTATAAATGTTTGCCTATAATGTACTGTCCTGGAATTGCAACGGCATTCGTGATAAACTTGGCGAATTTAAACACTTCTTGTACAGCTCCAATTATCAGATTGTTTTCTTGCTTGAGACACGCCTCGACCCGGACTTCAAATTGAAGTTCCGCGGGTACAGTGTCGAGCGCTGGGATAGGCCCGGACCGGGGGGTGGCGTGGTCTGCCTGATACACCGGACACTAAGATACAAAAGACGAATGCGTATAAATACGCGCATCGAGCACGTTAGCATCGTGCTGGACGGTGGCCGGTGTATCAGCGGCGGGTACGCGCCCCCTGCCCTTCGTATATCACAGGCCGACTTTTTAGCCCTTCTACCGCCAAACACGAGGTCTGTCCTTGTGGGTGATTTTAACGCAAAACATATCTCGTATGGCGATAGCGCTACCACCCACAAGGGCACCATACTGCGTCAACTGCTCGAAGACAATCTTGATATCCTATATTTAAGAACACATCATCCTACTTTTTACCGTGCAAACTGCCGACCTTCATACCTGGATGTAGTGATCGCCCGTGGGATGCCTGACATTTCGGCACCTAAGGCTATTAATAGCCTAAACTCGGATCACCTTGCAATCAAGATGTGCCTGACTCGTGTCAGGCGGCCGGAAGCCATTGGGACAACGATCTCATACAAAAATCTTGATTGGAAGGCGTTCCGGGATAGGTTAAACGAGGTGACAGTCATCCCTAAGCAGATCGAGTCCATCCAGGAGTTAGAGGCCGAAGTCGACACACTAACCCGAAATATCCAGCGCGTCAGGGACGCTATGTGTCCGGTAGTCAGGAGGCAATCTTTTTTAGAGACGCTTCCTGACGATATCCTAAACTTGATTAGTTTTCGGGACCGTATCAGGCGCAGATGGCAGAGAAACGGCGCCGCTATCGACAAACAAAGGGCCAACGCTCTGACGGATGAAATCAGGAGAAAGATCCGCAGTCACAGAGACGCGGTTTGGATGAGCTTCGTGAATGGGCTCGGCAAAGCTGACGGCTCGTTATGGCGATTAGCGAGACAGGTCCGCAATACTAAAGCGCAAATGCCTGCCATTCGTAGTAATGGACAGGACATAATAGGAGACGCAGATAAAGCTGAAGTATTCGCGGACTTTCTCGCTGATGTCCACGGCGAAATACCGGACACTGTGCCATTGCACGCCCGTATCACGGAGCAAACTTCCAGGTTCACGGGAAGATCATATCCGATCCCGCCCTCTGTGATGGGAAAACTTCTTGTTAATCCGTCAGAGATACGTGGCGTTCTACGCCGTCTGCCAAAAGATAGGGCTCCGGGACCCGATCAAATCCCGTACCTGCTCCTTAAAAACCTCCCCTCCAAGACCATTGTACATTACATGCACATAGTGAACGCCGTAATTCGTCTGCAACACTTCCCTAGCTCCTGGAAGGTTGCGCACGTAATACTGTTCCCCAAGCCCGGGAAAGATCCTAAAAGCACCGCATCCTACAGACCGATATCCCTTCTCAACACGTTGGGAAAGCTTGCCGAGAAGCTCTTGCTGCCCAGGATCAGTGAGGCAGCCTCGAACCGTCAGGCACTGCCGGCGGAGCAGTTTGGGTTCCGCAGCGGGCATAGTACTAATATGCTCGCTGCGAGAATAGTACAGGACATTCTTGACGGATTCAATATGAGGCATAGCACGTCTCTACTGCTCCTGGACATAGAGAGAGCGTTCGACCGAGTATGGCACGACGGGCTGCTGTATAAGCTCTTCGCGGAGCTGAGCTTCCCGTTACATACATCAGCACTGATCGCGTCATACTTGGCCGGACGCACCTTCTCGGTACGCGTCCACAATTCGGTCTCGACTTCGAAGCCGTTACATGCGGGGGTGCCTCAGGGAACGGTATTATCTCCGCAACTTTTCAGCTACTATATAGCCGACCTACCATCCCATCCCGATACCTCCCTGGCGTTTTACGCAGATGACACCGCCCTTTATTCCCATACCTTCACCGCACAGGAGGCAGTAAACAACTTAACTGAACACATGGAACGCATATCAACTTTCTATGAAAAGTGGAAAATTCGGTTAAATCCAAATAAAACCGAGTCGGTTCTTTTCACTAAAAAGCGAACACATATTACAGCGCGCCCAAAACACCCCTATCCATCCCAAATCCTACGCCAAATACCTAGGAATCTATCTGGACAGGAGCCTTACCTTTTGCCGCCAAGTGGCATACATACACGAAAAACACCACTGCATTTTCGAAAAGTTGAGGCCTCTTGTCCGGAGTGGTTCCTACCTAAGTCCCGGAAGCAAAATCACATTATATAGGTCCATCATAAGGCCATACCTACTGTACGGGGCACCTGTCTGGTGTTCGATCGCGGAGAGTCACATGAGAAGGATTCAGATTATCCAGAACAAATATTTAAGGGCGGCTTTCTCGGCAGGGCCGCGCACCCGGATCAGCGACCTACATGCTTGGTCAGGCGTAGAATACGTCAATGGATATATCGACAAACAGGCATGTAGGTTCTATGATCTGGGAGTGCGCGGCTCAACGAGGACTGCTAACCTGGCGACCTTGAGGTATGATCCGCGAAACGTTCCCAGACATGGCCCGGTACACAGGAAGACAACGGTGTACTACCTGCAACCCAGGCCGCCTTAAACGATGTACCTATTCCCATCCCTGATCCTAAAAGTCCCGTCAAACTCCCCCTTTTGTGCCCCTGGGGCCCTCGAGAAATCGAGACCTACCAGGAGCACAGAAGTAAACCCATCCTGACCCACCGATTACTGGGGAACCTAGTCGAGCGGTGGTCTAGGCGGACGCACGGTAAACTGAATGGACCGGAGAATCGAACACGATTGAACGATCGACCTGCCTCCTGTTCCCCTGGTCCGTGCAAGCGAATTACGGCTACATGTAGCCAAGCGTTACGATGTTGGATGCAATCCTCTCCTCACCGAGATTACGAGGGTAATCTCTAACCTTTTATGTGACGTTTAGTGTGTTATATGTTGTATTGTAACCCATGCCAAAGAATCGTGGAGTGGGGTTTTTCACGCTGTTTTCCCCATGTTACCTTTCCCTCATCTTCCCTCTCTCCTCCCCTCAAAAGCAAGCCATCTATTGTTATGCCTATCGCAGACCAACAACGCAACATTCTTGAAGGGCTCAGCCCAAGTAAGACAGATCGATCATTTGAGTGCCACTGAAAAACTACTGTCAAACATAGCTGGCATTATACCTGCCAAACTCTGTTAGGCGTGGCGTGTCGAGGGGCCATTAGTGGCGCTATTGAGAGCGCGCGAGGGGCACCTGAATGCCACCTTTCCGAAAAGCTATGTATAGTAGTTCGTAGGTGAAATTGTAATTT
>JAEQML010077273.1:0-12954 GCA_016904865.1 Pissodes strobi
TATATATATGTATATGTACCTACCAATGAGCACCTGCTAAAAAACCAAATAAAACAGACGAAATATAACGACTAATAATTATTACCTGTTGTGGAACAAGTAAAGCAAATGAAGCTTAACACTAAATATTTAGTTACTAAACTCCCCAGACCATTATCGTGTTATGTGCACACTTCCGAGTCCTCTAGGACGCAATAACAACAACCTTGACGTCATGTGGCTCAAGTTCACCGCCAAGGGCTTAACCAAGTTCATATGCTCTTTCTATCGCTTTTGGAGCGATAGAGCCTACAGAAGGTGTTTTACAACACCAGCTACCACTTTTGATTAAATGCAGGTCGATCACCCCAATTCAAAAATAATGGTTCTGGGAGATTTTAATGCCCACACCACGAACTGGCTCAAACGTCACGACAAGACCGACAACAAAGGTAGAGAAGCTGAAGCATTTGCCATCAGCTGCGGACTTACTCAACTTGTAGACTAACCAACTCGGATCTCAGAAAGGCACAAATTTGCCACCCTCCTGGATTTTTTTCTAAGCACAAATCCTGACCAGTACGCAATAATTATAGTTGGGTGCCATTAGGTACCTCCGACCATAACCTTATTACAACGATTTGTGAACTGCTAATCCTACAGAAAGATCCGCCATTGCTTCGTAAAATCGGGCATTACAATTGTGCAAACTGGGACGATCTGAGAGAGTTCTACCTTAATTTTCCTCGGCTCGACGTGCTTTGGCACTGACGACCTGTTAGTCTGCTGCGAAGAGATTACGCAAGTAATCTCCATGGGAATGGAAGCATGCATGCCAGATTCCATCAAGCTACCGTCAAAAGGAAAGCCCTAGTTTGACAGAATATGCGAAAGAGCTGTAGATATGTGTAACAGTCCGATTTGACCAGTGTAAAATATTTTTAAATTTCATTTAATATCCTGCATTTAGCAAAAAATGCTGTATTTTGCGGTGAGAATTATTGAAAAGAGGTCAATACTCTTCGGTTAATTAATTCTAAATTTATTGGTTCGATTTGCTGTCAATAAGCTTAATATTGCCGCATTTATTAATGTAAATTAATTTTATTCTAAATATAGGTTAACGATATATTTGTATTAGCGCTTATAACACTCTGTGACTATATTTATTTTAGATGATAAGCGAACCACAGATCGCTTAGGTTTGATCCAGTCACTAAAATGGGATATTATGTTATTAGTATAACTTTGCTTAATATATATTACATTACCGTAGAACGGCCAGCAAACCGTTTTATATTTTTAAGAATTGTGTTAATAAAACTTGCTTTTAGGCTTCATTAGATTCGTCAAATTCGTGTTTTATTTTCGGTTTAAATATTTCATAACTTCTGATAACTTCTAATAAAACTTTTTGGGACCTCTGGCTTCGGCTGGTTTTAGATATTTATATTTTTCTTTTCACGCGGCCTGCTGTAATCCTAGCAATATTCGGTTGGTGCTGTTGGCAGCATTGGGTAGTAGGAATGGGCAATTTCCCATAATTATTGCTGCTGTCGATTTAGATTTTTAAAAGTTTATCGTTTTGTTGGGGAATATTCTCTAGTATTTCTTGAACCATTTAATTTCAGCTCATTAGTTGGGGCTCCCGCCGTCGTTTTACTACCATAATAAACGATAATTAAGTCGTTTATTATCTTAGAATTATTCCTCGTATCGAATCACTTGGCATTTTTCAGCTCATCACTTCTTCTTGATTCGACGTTCTTTTTTCTAATCTCATGATAGTGGAAACGAATAGAGAGCTCTTCTAAGAATACCCTTCGAGGCGAAAAGAAGGTTTGCTTTAGTGCAGTCATAGTGACTCAACATATAGTATTGTGATTTAATACTACCCTTCGTTAGAGATATTGTGTTGGGTTCTAATTGTGTTTTGACACGACCGATTTATCGGGATCTAACTACTGCCCTAGAGGCTTTCCGAGTTCGTCGTGCAAGACCAAGACCGTCGACTCTCTAGCCACCCTCCGTCAAAGCTACCAGTTCTATTACTGGGCTACAAGTCCTAACTCTTGGCCAATTCTATTACCTGCCTGCAGATCCTAGCTCCGGGCTACACTAGAGCCAATCTTATCTCCGGGCTACAGGTTCTCTGCTAGTTTTACCCTCGGGGCCATCAAGTAGCAGTACTTGGGATTTACTACAGGTGCCCAGTGCCTCCACCAGAGGTACTTCCTGCCTCTACAACTGAGCTATATGAATTGGATCTGATGGGTATCGTACAGAAGCAGCATTATTTTCTTTTTCTGTGTTTAATTACTTATTAACACTATAGATTGTGCTTTGAAAGAGCCATCAAAACCTCATTTATTCATTTATTTTTCTGGTCAATTGATGATCATTTCTTTTAATATTTAAATATAAATCTAGTATTTTCGGCCGAGCTTTTAAATAGCTTAAGTTGATTTGTTCATTTATTTTTCTGACCGATTGATATAATCGCTCTTAATTTTTCTTTTTTAATATAAGCATTGACTGTCGAGCTTTAAGATAGTTTTCAATAATTTTATTCTTTTTTATTAATTTATCGGGTCAGTTGATTTAATTATTGTGGCCATTTATTACTACCTATTATTATTGCTTTATTTATAATTGGTGCAGCTACTAGCGCACGCATGCATATATGTAATAAGCTTAAGTAATCCAAAGTGATCAATTCAGATTGTAGTGTTTAGCGCATTTAGTTGTAAGGCATACCGTACCGA
Source organism: Pissodes strobi (assembly GCA_016904865.1). Lineage (NCBI taxonomy): Eukaryota > Metazoa > Arthropoda > Insecta > Coleoptera > Curculionidae > Pissodes > Pissodes strobi. The sequence goes on from JAEQML010077273.1 coordinate 2,745, forward strand.
GTGTTAAAAACAGAATTGGTCTCCGTACAATCACCATATTGTAATCTATTTATCAATTACTATAATAGTCGTGCATTTAAATAGTCAAAAGTTTTACTCTAGTATTGTTGCTGTGTTTAAAAAAAGGCTTAGGAGCAAATAGATTGTTCCTTAAATTAGATTGTGTTTCTTGTTAAGTTAAGATTGAGTTCCTTTTATTTAATAAGCGTGCCTAGCCACCTCACACAACACTAGCGGAGCTTTTTCAGTTTAGGTGGGAAAAACTGGTGGCGCTCTACGACCCCACTACCGGGGCCGGGCTTTGTAACACGACTCTCCGGTGCTAGGTTTGTTTTTAAATGAATTCTTTACTTGCTAACCTTAACAAGAAAAACGTGTTGCATAGAAAACAGCAAACATTCAAATACTGCCAGCAAAATCAGACTACTAAAAATCGCAATTATTTTGCTAAAGTGAGAAACGAATGCAAACGTGTGATTGACGAAACTCAGGACAAACACAATCTAAAGATCAAGAATAAACTTTTGCAATTCCCCAGTGGCTCCAGAAATTTCTGGTCGGTAGCAACGCGGCATCACGGTGACGACATCCAAGGAAAAAGCAAACATGCTCGCCAAAATGTTTTCAGCGCAGTCTACTTTAAACATCCCCAAGGCAAGGCTCTCTCCACCACATCGAACATCAACACTACCATGGTATAAGTTAAGTTTCATCACCATGATATTCTTAAAATCCCGAAAGAACTAAATATGCAAAAAGCATCAGGACCGGACGGAATACCTGCCATCGTATTAAAGAATTGCCCCAACGAACGGACCCCCATTTTTCCAGACTTTTTTCTATGTCTTACCGAAAAGAGATTTGCCCATCTTCTTGGGAAGTCGCTCGAGAACTACCGAGAATCTCGAGCTATTGCCTTGGATATTTTGGCATGACCAATTTCTCAGCAAACCGGTTGCTCCTTCGGACTGCCAGCCTCTCTCTGCAACTGACTTGCCAGTTTTCTTAAAAATCGATCTCTTCACGTTGCAGTTGATGGACACATCTCATACACATTCCCCATTAACGCAGGGATGCCTCAGGGTGCAACACTTACACCAACCAAACCAATAATCCTGTTTACAGTTTTGCAGATGACAGTACCCTTGCCTCCCAATTTAGATCGGAAAACCCTTTACCAACGAGTGAGACATATCGCCGCAGACATGAGCAGTTTACAGCCAGTTAATCAAGATCTGGAGAAGGTTCGAACTTGGAGCGACAGAAATTTGATCCAGTTGATGCAGCAAAAACCCAAGCGGTAACGTTTACCAAGAAAGCGAGCTCTAACATCTTTATGGCAGGATCGACAATTCCTTCATCCTCGTCAATCGGACTACTGGGTATCTCGGTCAGCACCAATATTGTCACATATACGCTTCTACCGCTTGTTGCCTATGGACCTATCTTCGTTGCAGTAGTTGCGCTGTGCTCTTTCAGAAGACGGAGTTCAGATATAGGTAGTTGGGAGAGATGGATAGAAACACTCGGGGTAAAAAAGGCTTGGTTTATTAACTTCAGGTTGAGTATAGAAGGTTGTAAGTATTACCATTGTATAAAAAGAAATAGTAGGATATTTCCTGTGCTGAGTTTTCTCCCACAGTTACCATCGAGACACGGACGTCCCCATCTATATTACAAGACGGAAACTAATTTAGGCGAGACATAAGAAGATTGTTGACATAATGGTGAATGAGTTTTCATTGTTATTCAGCGGGTAGATTTGATTGCCAATAGAGGACTCTGACACCGAACTGAAACTTAATTCGGGGTTGCCAATGTGCCGATTTTTTAGTTGGAGTTGTCGAAGAACGATAAAAATGTTCTTGGGGGTTTCCCGTAGAAATGGGAGTAGGTTAGGTATTTGTTTTTGTTTTCTTTCTCATTCGTTCAGCGCGCATTGTAGCTTTTCCACGAGTGTGTGTTGCGGTTGTGTTACTGTGTTAGTAATTATTTCATGTGATTTTTCACACTGTTTTTAATTAATTTAGTACAAAATGTCTGTGTGTGTTTACACAAACTTCAAAAACTCAAAGTGGCGTAACCCATCGGTCACTTACCACCGGTTTCCGTCCATAAATCGCGTTGGGGAGGAACATTTTAATAAGTGGGTGATTAATTGCGGTAAGTACATACTTAAATTGGTCATATTGCTTTTTATCCATTAGGTAAATAGGTAGCAACAACAGGCACGCCCCGTGAGTATTTTCACAGGTGGGGCAAAACTTGTGGGCAACTAATAATGTCATCGTAACAAGCAAAATACCTTTTTTAAAACTAAGGAAAACCAAATTTTAATTATATGTTGAATCTAGAGTCTATTAAATCTACACGTGTGGGGTGCGGGCGTAATTAAATGTAAACAGAAACAGAAGTTTATGAAAATGCAATGTGTATATTTCAGCATTGTATAAAAAATACAATCATTTCAACCAATTAGTATATGCCTAACCCAAATGTTTTGCAATAGTACCCATATTTTCACCTAGCGGTTCGAGGGGTCAATCGGTGACGTCGCCCCGCACGTGATATATGAGAACGACCATCGACAGAATATATTATATTTGCCTCTTTTTATAATAGCACAGGGCGTATGTTTGTTTCTGTCTATTTCAGTGCATTTTAATTGGCATATAAACTTTTGAGGTGAAATACGGCCGTGCTGATTGATGTTATCCTTGTATTCTTATTATATAACAATGATGATACGTACAGGGTGCGCAAAAACTTAGACATTTTCAAAAAAATCTTCTTTTAAAACCGATGTAATTGTTCAAAAAGAGTCCAAACAACAAACAATGCATTTTTATTATGTTTTTGGTTAATCTAGTTTTTTAGTTATGCCCCTAGTTTCTACCTACAAAAGAGTTATAAATATTATTTTGTTTTTAAAAAATCTCAACAATCTCTAAGTTTATTGAGACTTTACGCTCTAAATTTTGTTATGCCAAATAAGTCTTTCGCAAAAATAATTTAAAAAATTATAGGTACAGGGTGATCCCTTATAATGTCGCCCCGCCCCCGTTTAACTTTTTAATTTTAAGTGTCCCAAAAAAATTAAAAGTATGGTTATGTCGGTACTCAAAATAGTTATTTTAGCTACAAGTACCTAAAGTGGAGTTTTTCAGGACGAATCATTGCTGTTTCGGGATGAGGCGTTAGCCGAGTCCGGAATAGCAGATGAGTCCTGAAAAACTTCGTTTAGGTACGTGTGACAAACACTATTTTTGGTCATACGCTCCCAAAATTTAATTTTTATTTATTCGCTTTTTGCAATTCTTCAGAACGCCTAAATTTGCAAATTTACCATAATTTTTGAAATCATAATGTACGACAAAGTTAGCTTAGAATTTGATATCGTAGCAACTATTTGACAATTTTGTCATGTCATTCGAAATTTTACATTTAGACATATTCAGGAATTTTGGAATAGTCCGTAAAAGTTGCCATGACGACTTTTAGCGGCTAGGCCTAAAAAGAAGCATTTTACGGACTCAAATGAGTCCGTAAAATAGCAATTTTTGGGAGCGTGTGACAAAAATACTATTTTTTTGCGTATAAAAAATATTGGAAAAATGATCAGTATACAGGGAAAACAAAAAGAATTTTTTTTCAATGGAACACCCCATATATGTATTTATTTTTCGATTCCTCGTAAAATTCTAAGCATATTTTATGTATGATGTTATACCTCTAGAGTTAGCAGTTTCACAGTTATAAACAGTTTAAAATCGGTACTTTGGCTACTTTTCACCTTGGTAGCAAGAAGATTATTAGAAATGACAAATTTAAATTGCCATTAAAATTGATATTAAAATTTTCCCTTAAATTCAAAAATGCTAGGAACACGAATGTATATGGCATTTAAAATGTCAGGTTTAAAACTGACGTATCTAATAATGTTTTTTTTTTTTTCATTTCAGTTTTGTTTCCAACTTTTAATGTTATATTTGTTACAACAATATCAAGAAGTATGATAAAATTTGTATTCAGCTCAGCTTCTAAAAATTGCGAAATGACAAATTTAAATCGCCATTAAAATTGTTATTATATTGTCCCCTAAATTCAAAAATGCTAGGAGCACGAATGAATATGGCATTTAAAATGTCAGGTTTAAAACTGACGTATCTAATAATGTATTTATTTTTAATTTCAGTTTTGCTTCCTACTTTTAATGTTATATTTGTTACAACAATAATGACTGTTTCGTTCCGTAACTTTATACACATTAAAAAGTATGCCAAAATTTGTATTCAGCTTAGCTTTTAAAAAATTGCGAAATGACAAATTTAAATTGCCACTAAAATTGTTATTAAAATTTTCCCTTAAATTCAAAAATGCTAGGAGCACGAATGTATATGGCATTTAAAAATGTCAGGTTTAAAACTGACGTATCTAATAATATATATATATTTTTTAATTTCAGTTTTGTTTCCAACGTTTAATGTTATATTTGTTACAACAATATCAAAAAGGATGATAAAATTTGTATTCAGCTCAGCTTCTAAAAAATTGCGAAATGACAAATTTAAATTGCCTTTAAAATTGTTATTAAAATTGTCCCCTAAATTCAAAAATGCTAGGAGCACAAATGAATATGGCATTTAAAATGTCAGGTTTAAAACTGACGTATCTAATAATGTTTTTTTTTTATTTCAGTTTTGCGTCCTACTTTTAATGTTATATTTATTACAACAATAATGACTGTTTCGTTTCGTAACTTTATACACATTAAAAAGTATGCTAAAGTTTGTATTCAGCTTAGCTTTTAAAAAATTGCGAAATGAAAAATTTAAATTGCCACTAAAATTGGTAAAATGGAAAATATTTATCCATAATGCATTGTCCATTAGTTGAAATTTTCATCCATTAACAAAATTTAATTAAAAAACCTGCTTACTTATATATTTTTACTTAACATATTTATAAATAATTATATAATAATTTTTATTTTATTAATTTGTAACATCTTGTCTATTGTAATTATTGGTAATGTGAAACACACAGTTATTGTACACCGTAGAAGACTGCGGCTTATGAGATTCTTGACTCACAACAATATTTTCAACAGATCTCATGGCTCCAATTATTCCGTGATGATGATCTACATCTATTTGTAGATATGGTTTAATCGATTCTCTATTTCCGTGTCCCGTGATTCTAATTAATTGTTGTTCGGGAACTCCAGCTTTTGCCAAATTTGACACAGACGTTGCTGTAGCAGAATGATTGGTAATTTTAACTTTCTTCGTGTCAATTCCAATTAATGATGTCGCTGATTTAAACTAGGAAAGGATGGTATTGTGTCCAACGGGACAATTTTTGTACCAACCTTTGGAATTTGCGTGTTCCCAGTTTGGATTAATGGTTAAAAATAAACGGTTTGTTTTTATTCCGTCACTCCGTTTGCTCACTAATTTTTTAAAAAGTCTTACTGGACACCTGTTTGGATTGATTATGTTTGGTACTAACCATTTACTGTCTGCGAGTTTTTTCGATCCTCCTTGGGAAGTTTTAGAAAAAACTGGGTCATATTCAAGGCGCCCGGCCCGCCCTGTTGCTTTCCTTCATGATCCGTTTCTTCCACAAAATACTCTAAACATGCTGAAGCTCCTTCTCCACCTCTCCAAGCCAGTTCATAAGCAATAATGAAAAAAAAAACTTTTCTGCAATCCCTCTGGAGTGTTTTCATCCCAGAGTTCAAGGTTTTTTTTAAATTTTTGCTAATGGTAAAACTGATGCACTTGCCTTTCGTTTAAAAGGACCCTTTTGCAACTGTCGACATTTGGCGTTTTTTGCAGCTCTAGCATTCGCAAACTCCACGTGCGAAAAGGGATCAAATTTACGTTTATACTTTTCATAAAAATGTTCTTGTAACTGTTTGGCAGTAGAATTCCATAACACTTTGACGACACTCTCCTTGTAATCCTCTGAATTCTTCTTACGCATATTAAAACCATAATCTTCCAAAATCAGTGCCAACTCCTCCACTGGTATGTTTTCCCTATCGAATTCATAAGACTTCTCATAGCAAAAGTCAGTGAACTGTTTCCACATAATTGCTTTAGATTTCTTAGTATTTACGGGTGTTAGGTGCTGAATTTCACTACGAATAACTTCGTTACTTTCCTGACCAAATCGAATCATATTTTTCACGCTCACGCTATGTACTAACACACAAGATTTAGGTTAGGTTTGATTGGGTTGCTACGGCAACGAAATACATACCTATCTAATCAAAATCATTCAAAGCCTTCTATGTTACATTTCAAGGCTCGTGTCAAAGGCACAAACATAAAATTTAAAATAATATTATTTAAAACCAATTTGGTGTGAAATTTTCTTACCGAATACCACACGTGCTTAAATTATTCCAGGAAATTTTTTCTTGGTCACCAATATTATAAGAAAATTATTAATTAATTTTGAAAAGAAAAAATTTCCGGAAATAAATTAAGTACTAGTGGTATGTCACTAGAGTGTTTTTTACTGGTAAAACGTCATAGCAACTGCTCCTTTCCTACTAACAAAACTACTACCTGCCCGTTAATTGAGTGGTTTTTTAGCGACAAAACTATGACAGGTCCATCAAAAAGGTGTTTGGTATAACTATTATTGTGAGTTTGACAAACGTCATTAAATAGTACATTTAATTTTGTTAACAAATAAATAAAGCTTCTGTTTGTTAATACGGTGCATTGTCTAGTTTTTCTCGCGAAATAGTCATGACGAATACCACTCGAGAAAAAATTGTGTAGACAAAATTATTGCTCAAGGTTTTATTCAAGTTTGTTGCTTTTCGGCAATTTCGCTCATGACATTTTTGATACCAAAAATATCATTCGCGAAATGGCCAAGCAACAAATTTTCATACCTTTCGAAAATTTTTCCGACAAAATTTTTTTCTCTTGTGATATATATGAAAATACTATTTAAAAAAAACTAATTTACATTGCGAATATTTTTTTTGCAATTAATTAATAAGTTTGACTTATCACCTAAAGATATCGAGAAAATGAAATTATTATTGATTTTATTTAAATCCCATCTTTCTGAAATGAGAACATATTTTTTTGCTCTAAATTTTTTTTCTCCAAGGTAATACCATAAGGAAATGTAAATTTGAAGAAAACGTTTGTTTTTTTTTAAAGTATGGTTCCTATGAGAAACCCAAATTTTCATGGATTTTGGCTTCTATATAGAAATTTTGACAAATACATAACAACTTGCCTTATTCTGCAACTTTTGACTTACTTTGGTACGTCATAACTCTAAATGTATTTAACGTACAGGCCTGGAAATGTTTCCCAAGATTAAAAAGAAGAAATACTAAAATACCCGTTTTCGCGTTTTTTCAATACGAAATTTCTTTCCTCGGAAAAAAAAATTGCAAAAAAATACTAACACATTAAAAATATGCATGAGTAAAAATATTTACCTTTCATATATTCTCTACACCAGTAGTTATATAAAAAAAATTGTGGTTGTCATTTTTCCCTTACTTTGGCTAACTATTAACCCAGATTAGGTGTATTCTTCCCATAAATTTGGAATTATTTTATCCAGAAAAAACTACTGCTATACAAAAAGAATTTAATTTGCTTTTTCTCATAGGAACCTTACTTTTAAAAAGTTTCAAACATAACCTTCAAAAACAAGTATTTTTGGGTTATTCGAGAGGAAGTTTAGTTTCCGTTAAAAATTGTGTGTACTTAAGACCACACGATAGAAGTGAAAATTTCAACAAGCGGGGTCATCGTTTGTCAGAATTTCGATTCGAGTCTTCGTTGCAGAGATACGGGCGAAAAACGGGTTTCCCCCAAAAAATCCCCCCATAAATTAGAGCCCCCCCGTATGGTCTAAGGTGGCCCCCCATGAAAAAACTATAAAAATTTCAACCCCGTACCTCCTCCCGTTCTCCCGAAATTAATTATTTAACTTTTTCCTTCTCCCCCTCCCCTGGCCAAATAGGGGGAGGGTACGGAGTCCCGTTTTCGTCCAGGATCTTCTTTTTCCTCGGCTACATCCCCTGAAATTTTCAGTCCTCTACCCCCACGGTTTCCCCCCAAAATCCCCCCTTAAATTACAGCCCCGGTCCCCCCGTATGGTCTAATGTGCCTCCATGGGGCGCACCTACCATAAAAATTTCGACCCCGTACCTCTTCCCGTTCTTCTGAAATTAATTAAGTTTTTCCTTCTCCCCCCTCCCCTGGCCAAACGGAGGGGGGTACGGTGTCCCGTTTTCGTCCAGGATCTTCTTTTTACCCCGGCTACATCCCCTGAATTTTTTTTTATTTTATTTTCTTATCCAGCTTTCCTCGTATGCTCCAAGAAAAATCTGGTGTCACTTCGGAAATCCCCAACCCCGAAAACGCCCATATCATAAATGAAGATATTCCCCTTTTTTTCGTTTTTTTTTTCTTACCCAGAAAAAATTTGAGGTCATATTGGGAGTCCCCGTTCCCGAAAACTTCTTTATACCGAATTTCAACTCTCCAGGGCATATCATTTAAAACTTACAAATTTTTAAGGGAGGTGTTGGGGGGATAGAAATCATAAATTTATTTTTTGGGATCATGACATGGCAACCCCTACCTATCGAATATGAACGCGATCGGAAAAAAAGTATATTTTTCCCCCAAGAAGGAAAAATAGGCGCCTCCGTTTAAAAAAAATACCGAAGCAAATTTTTCCATATTATAGAAAACAAATTATTACCGATTATATGGAATAAAACCGCAGGCTTCCTCAATTTAGGGCCACAGGGGTATACAGGGTCAAAATATTTTTAAAAAATTAATGCCACTTTTGAAATCAAAACCCCCATATATAGCAAGTTTCCAAAAAAAATCTCCAATTTTGCCCAGCTCACGTTCTCTGTTGATGGTTTACCCAATTTTACAAGGATATTCTATGCAATTTTATAACGATAAACAAAGGGAATATTTAAAACAATTATCAGCTCTTATATATTTTCAATCACACATTCTGCCCATTTCAACAAGATTTCTATACTTTATAACCGGCATCGGCAGCCGGCAGTCCACTAGGTTTATAATTATTGTTGTTGACGCTCATCTCATCAATTCCAACCCGCGGCGGACGAACGACATCCAATATTCAAAATATCAAAATAATAATAACGGTAAGCCGGTACCTAAATACGTCCACCGTGAAATCGGCCTCACACCGTAACCGCCGTGTACCCAGCGTTACCCGATCGCGAAATCATAATAATCAAATAAAGGGCTCCGAAAAATTATTCGTTTTAAAATACGCAATGAATGCAAAAGAGTAAGTAGACCGGCGGCCATTTGGCAACAGTGTACGATTTTTACCCATCCCCATTACCACTTTTGTTCAATTAAAAAAATAAAACCTGTAATTCACAATGTAGGTGAAACCATTGTATAAAAAAAGAACGTAGCTTCTTCTCAAGAGATGGCGTCACTTTATTTTTTAAGTTTTCCGTCTCGTAGTGCCATCTATTACAACTTATATGATTTAATATGCGAAGGCGAATGCAGTACATTTAAAATATCCTACTATTTCTTTTTATACAATGGTATTACCAAAATATTCGGGAATGCATATCTCGTAAGTCCCCTGGGATATTCCTCGCGAAAATGTTAACCACGAACAGCAGCGAGAGAGAGGGCTCTTACAATTACACTGACGGGCGGATAGATTATTTGAATGTTTAGTTACGTAGTCTACTTTTTTATATGTAGTTAATTTAAATAGCACTTTGCCTTATGGGGTTATTAATTTTCACTCATTCACTTTTAAGGCGTGCCTGATCAGAGTGGCTTTTCCCTTCCGGTTGTTCGCACTGATAAGTCTTTTTTAAACGTGCCTGATCAGAGTGGCTCTTCCCTTTCGGTTGTTCGCACTGATAGGTCTTTTTTAAACGTGCCTGATCAGAGTGGCTTTTCCCTTTCGGTAGTTCGCACTGATAGGTCTTTTTTAAAGTGAGAGCTTTGATCTGACAGAGGTAGTAGTTCGCACTGGAAATCAAAGTCTGCCGGTATGGGCTGCTGCACAGCTTTTTATACCAAACTTTGACCTCTAATTCGAATTTTGTTTTGAATTGTCAACAAGGTTAATCATAACACTTTATACTCTAATTAACAACAATTTATAATTGCGATTCAAGGTTAAGTTCAAACTT
>JAEQML010077274.1:0-12954 GCA_016904865.1 Pissodes strobi
CATTAGGGTCACTAAACTTGCACTTGTGCAGTTTACATCCTGGAGCCCGGGCCGAAGAGGCTCTATACCAATTCAAACCAAGTTTAATAATTTGTGGAGCCAAAGGCAATCAATTCCAAGGTAAAAACAATATATTAATTTTACAATTAATTTACAAATATGAGTGATGAAATTTGAGAAAATTGAAATCTATATAATCAGATGGTAAATATAACTTATGAAATTGTTTGAAATAAAGTTTATGAATAAATTTACTTAGTAATGAGAATTAAAATTAATTGTGAAAGATAAAAAAGGAAATGAATAAAGCGATATTATTGGTCCTTACAGTATGTTAATCTTCTGATTGGCTAGTACTTAGCTTGTCCAACTATTCTGTAACCATGTGATCGTATTGGAACCTCTACTGGAACTGCTTCTGCCTGTTCCCAAGTTAACGTCTCTTGGTCTTGTCTAGGACTTACATAGTTCCTAACGTATCGTATCCCTCGGAACACCTTGTAGGTACATCAAGTGGACGAACACCTACTACTTGCCAAGCACGATGTTTTCTTCAGCCAACGTTGAATACATGCAAAAAAATAATAACCCAGTCTTGGACCAATGTATATCGCTAATTAAAGAATATTAGGGGACATATCATGTGAACATCAGAGACACTGTTACACATGAGGAAGTAGTCAACGATTTGAAAATTTACTGGTTAAAACAGGTATAATCAGAAACTTGAATTACAATTTTAAGTTGAGCAAAAATTATAAATAACTATTGTTACTCCAGATATCCTTGTCTTTACTTTACAATATGAAATTCAAAAGAAATAATGACTGAAATTTAAATTCAAAAGAAAATTATGGAATTGCGTTCCAATTAGTGACGCTCGGCAAATCTAAATAAAAGATAACTTGAATTTAACCCTTTCTGTACGACTGCCGTATTTTCACTGTTTCAGTACGAGCGCCGCGAGTTTTAAAAATCGCGCTACTCAAAACACGGCTGCCGGAGGGATACGGCGATGAATAGACCGTATAGTCATTTGAATTCGGGCAAGGTTTATTTGGTGGGGAGTCGAATATAACTGCAATGTCCTCAAACCATCAAAATTAAATCTCGAAGAGAGTACTAAATCCTGTCAAGACAACGAAGTCTGAACAGCCCTTTAGTCTACACGATACTCTAGTTACGACTGCCGTATATATACGTACAAGCGTGCAGACTGTTTCAATCTAAAAATCACATGTTTTTGTAGGCTAGGTTAGAATAGTTTTGTACGTTAGTAGATGTTATTGTTTCATGCTAGTGTGATTGTTGTCGCCTAAATAAAATGGACCCAAATAAAAAGCCCCTATCAAGTAGGGAACTAGAATTGATTGCACACAATTTGTTTTTGGAGGTTGATAATGGAAATGACGTATATTCTAGTGGGAAAAGTGAAAACGATGACGAAATATCAAGTCAAGTGGAAAATGTCTCCGATATAAATGAAATGGACTACGAAACCCAGTCTGACACCAGTGGCAAGGAGGATGTGATGCCAAACCGTCTTTAAAAAAAATCTTTGAAATGCTCTGGTGACGAGATCCGTATATTCACATTTTTTTGATTTTCTGCGTACACGGGTAACAAACGTAAAACGCAAGTGCTTACCGAAAGGGTTAATGATAAATAGAAAAATAGAGGTACAACCTCTCTATAAACGAGTCTTATAACTCCAAATAAGTAATTTCTATTACTTTTTTTATTTGGCCCTTGGCACATAAACGATAATTGAGCGTAATTACGCCTCAATTAATTAAAGATAAAGAAACTCCGGGTCGCCGACGAGACGCACAGCTCTCTTCCGAATGGAATCCAGCAACTTTAGGGTGTGCTTTGGTGCGGCACTCCAGATATGTGAACAATATTCTAAGCACGGTCTTATTTGCGCTTTGTACAGCAAGAGCAACTGCTGCGGTATATAGAGTTTTTTGTTGCGAAATAGCGCACCAAGCTTCTGGGAGGCTGATTTAGCGATGTTAGCAACATGGTCATATTGCTGTTGACCGAGACACCCAGCAGTCCGATTGACGAAGATGAAGGAATGATCGACCCTGCCATAATGATGTCAGGGCCCGCTGTATTGGCCCTCTTGGTAAACGTTGCTGCTTGGGTCTTTGCTGCATTGAACTAAACCAAATTTCGGTCGCTCCAAGTTTGAACTATCTCCAGGTCTTCATTAATAGCTGTAATCTGCTCCTGTCTGCGGTGGTGAGTCTCAGTCGCTGGTAAGGGTTTTTCTGATCTAAAGTGGGAGACAAGGGTACTGTCATCTGCAAAACTGTAAACAGGATTATTCGTTTCGATCAGCAGGTCATTAATATAGATGAGGAACAGAGTTGGTGAAAGTATTGTGCTCTGAGGCACGCCCGCGTTGATGGTGAATGTGTCCGAGATGTGTCCATCGACTGCAACGTGTAGGGATCGGTTCTTAAGGAAACTGGCCAGCCAGCTGCAGAGAGAGGCTGGCAGTCCGAAGGACGGCAGTTTGTTAAGCAGTTCGTCATGCCAAACTCTGTCGAATGCCTTTGAAATATCCAACGCAATCGCTCGAGACTCTCCGTAGTTTTCAATTTCCCTACTCCATATATGAGTGACATAGGCCAATATATCTCCTGTCGATCTCTCTTTACGAAAGCCGTATTGATTATAGCTGATTATTCTGTTGTTCTCGAGGTACTTGAGTAGTTGCTGGTTGACTACACGTTCCATGACTTTGGAAATTATTGGAAGCAAGGCAATTGGGCGATAGTTTGAGGGCGTGGTTTTCTTGCCTTTTTTGGAACAGGTTGCACTCAAGCGACTTTCCAAGAGGATGGGTAAATCCCTTTTCCGTAAGAAAGGGAAAAAAGCCTGGAAAAAACGGGTGTTAGTTCGTTGGCGCAGTTCTTAATTATTAATTAGTAAAAATAAATCAATTATATATTTTTAACCGTAATAGCTATTAAAGTTATAACGAACGAACGTGAAAAAATGAATACGGCAATATTCTAAGATTCTAATATTTTAATCACAGCTCCGTTTTTAGCGAAAACTTCGTTAATTCTCCGTGGAACCGATGCATATTAATTTTTATAAGTCAACATTTTGCCTTAATTCATCCCATATATTCCTTATTTCACTGTCCACTGGATGAATATTTTAATATATGCCTTTTTGTTTCTAACCAGGCCTCAAATATTTTCTATAACATTAATATCAGGCCATAATATATTAAATAATCTTATTTGCAAACCATTCATTATGTAGAGGGCATTTATCTTGTTGATGTAGGAAGTAATTTTGTGAAAAATGGTCCGCTACAATGGATAGCATAACATTTTCTAAAATATTACGATATATTGCTGCACTAAATCTTTCGTAAATACTCCACCATACTCCAAGTCCTTCAATGCTAAGCCATGCCCATGAAAAAAACCGTCGAGATATATCTCAATTATTAATATTATGCTTCATCATAATATATAGAGTTATGTATACTTTAAATTGTCCATTATAGCTTGATTGAAAAACTTTTTCATACGTAAAGACGACCTTATTCCAATTCTCTCTTAACAAATTATTTAGCCCAAATCTAACTTCCTTGTTTTATGATGGTCAGTCAGCTTCATTTTTCTTGCTGTTACATGATTGCCTAAGGGAGATATTTGTATCATGCAACAAGCGGTGCTTAGAGATACCGCTTCACTAAATGGATGTCCCTGCAGATAGTCAATTAGCGCATTGATGCTTGGTCTTCCGCTTTGAAAACTTCCAGTAGTTTCCCACTGGCTTTTAATTTTGTGTACAATATTTTCGCTAGTTTTCATAATCTCAGCCACTTGTCTCACTGGTCTCCCGTTTTCAACATATTGCACAATTTTTGCCCCTTCAAGTAAAAATAATCCCGGTATGGATTGCCTTTGATGTTTTCGACTTTGATTGATATCATTGTTTGTTAAATAATGACCACATAACAGCTTATCAACACCATTTACGCCTAATAAAATGTTTTGTCCAGCGGATTAATGCACACGATTTTCCAATTCAAAGATTAAATTTCAATATCCTACATTTTTTTATGTGTAGATTAAAAACTTGGGCACATGCAAGTTAAATAATTAAAATACTAATGCACATTATATAAATTGTTTTCCTAACAAGTATACAAACTCACTCGAAAATAGTTATTTGTTTTACTAGACAGCAAAGTAGTAGACTGACTGCCGCAACTGATAGTTCAGCCAAGGCAGTCAATCTACTTTGCTGCCGAGTTGAACATATAATTTTTTCTCCGACTGTTTATAATGATATATGTATATTGTATATTTGCAAATTATTACAATTCCCACAATCTTTTTATTTTTCCTGTAGTGATAAATTAAATCAAAATTTGATAGAAATCGCAATTGTTGGAACGGTTGGTTGCTATGGAAATGTATATGTCCATAATAATTATAGTTTGACAACTTATGTCAAACGTTTTATTCCCATGGAGACTAATCATTTTGCTGCCTAGGCAGCAGAGTACTTACTTTGCTGCCAAGGCAGGAAAAGTAATACATTGCTGATTGATATGTGTCTGCAAAATTAATATTTGCTGTCAATCGGAGAAATACATATTTAATTGCACATCAAAATGTAGTTTCACAGTTTAATGTTTTATAATATGAATTAGTACGCTATATGAGATATTATTCTCCGAAAATAATTTTTTAAATAATTACTGTTAACTCTTATTAACTTAAAATAAACATTTCAAATGAGCACTTAATCTATTTAAAAATATTATCCTAAAAACATATGTACAGGGTTTTTCTACTAGAAAAAAATTATATATTCTATAGGTGCGTCCAGACTTGTGACAAAACCCCGTGACGTGACAGCGTCGCGAACATATTCACGACGAGGCGAACTTCGATGCGTGTCATCGTCGCCTTCCATCCTTGCGTGTCATCGTCGCGTATCATAGTCCCGTTCACAGCGTTCCACTCATTTAAATACAAAACAGGCGATCATCATGGACGTTGCAGCAGCAGCGTACATAGTTATAGATCATTTATTGCGTAATTCTATAAATGTTAACGTTGTCTCCTGTTCCCATTCCATCTTGATATTAAAAAAAACAAATACTAATTCGAAACAAAAATAGCCGCTACACTGGTTAAAATTCAATTAAATATGCAAAACGTTCTGATGATACGCGGTCCCGTCCAGACTTGGCGAACCAAGCGGCGCTAAAAGACCGACAGGAGATGGAACGGACTGATGACACGCGGTAAACGCAGCGATGTCACGCGTTGCGGTTACGGGGTACCGTCCAGACTATACGGGACGAGGATCGCGGCGGTGTCACGATACGCGGTCTTGTCACAGGTCTGGACGCACCTTAAGTTGTAGAGTTTCTCATGATCCGCCAGGATTTTTTAGCAAAACGAATAAATGAGCATCGTAAAGCTGTTAAAAATTATCAACTTACGCCGTTTTAAAAGGACCACCCCAACACAAAGCTCATCTACTTATCGAATAGTCCGTTCGTTACTGATCCTGAATATACCAGATTTGATATCTTTAAAAGTAACTTTCAAAAATGCAGAAACCCGTTCCATAACATTAACGGGACGTTAATTTTAAAAAGAGAGCTATGAAACCTAGTTACTCGGATCGTAATGGATGGACTATCTGATAGATGCGCGATATATAAGGGGTTCTATTTAGAAAGATACAAGTTGTATTTTTTGGCAGATTTACGATGCTAATTTATTATGTCTGCTAAAAAATACTGGAGATTCTTGAAAAACCGTACAACTTTGGTAATAATTGAAATATTTTTCTCGCTCTAAGAATAAAACTGCTAGGCCTGCTCCAAAATATACGCAAAAACTCTGTACACGATTTCTGTTTATATTTTGAACGGAGTTTACAGGGTTTATTAAAATAGAGATCAAGAATTATAGCATGTGATTACTCACCTCTATATTTAGAATAATGCTATTTATTTTCTTATAATTTTAGTGAAGGTTAAAGGATACAAAGATGTATGAATGATTCAAAATTTAATAATTTGTAATACATTCAAAATATCTCTCATTGCATTGTGAAACATGTTGGTGTCATTTCTTCGGTAATGTCCAAGACGGTATTCTCATCTTGATGTAATCGAGTCCAGTATATGCTAAAATTGAACATGTCAGTTAAAAGTTTGTTTTAGGTGTATAGTCACAAATTAGGAGTACATCTGTGACCTATTAACATAGATTGATTGCACCATGGTTGCTACTTAAATAGATAATATCTTACCTTACTAGTTATTTCAAACTTTTCATTCAGTCGAGGCATCCTTCGTGTGTTAATTCTAATGGTATAGTATAGCAAGTCATTCATATCTCTTGCTCGCATATATCATCGATTGTATTGTAATATGATTATTTTTAATAGTATACAGGGCCTAAAAGCAACGAATTGTTAATTGACAAAACGTAAACATGTAATTAGTTTGAGAACGCTTGATATATTTGTTAACTTAAGATATTTTATTATTGAATACATACCTGCATGATCGTGATGGATAACTCTCCTATCTTTAATTCCCTACATGGGATTATTATTTAATTGCTTATTTGAATTAAGTGATAAATGACCGGCAAATCGCTTGTTGTTTTCATTTTTATCAGTAGTCAGCTGGGATATGACAGGTCTTCGTCTTCTTTTCTTAAAGTGTGGCCGGACTTGTCTTCAGAAAGCTTTAGGAGATTTCGCGTGAGTATCATGGTACAGAACGCGTGGAGCTCGGAGTAAATCGGAGTCCAGCTTCAGTGAATCAAGATTCTGAACGTACTTTTGTATTTTGACGGATTGTCAGAGTGGATTGCTTTTCCTTCATCTGCGACCACGATACACATATAACGGTATGCTCTTGCGCAGGCAGAACCTCCCACACAGAATCGTGTGACGTCACCCGGGAACGACGCTTTCGATTCTGCTATGTAAGCGTGTATAGAACATATGTTTTGAAATGCAATATTCGCAGTTTTGGGGGATTTTAAAGGACATTTTCGATAATAGGTACGTTCCTAATTATACGTGTACGTGTGTTCACTAATGAATAAAAGCATTTTCATTCCATATTTATATTACTAATTATAATTGATATATTATACCTGGTTTTACTCTAGAAAATAATTTAAATGTATAAATGGTTATTTAAGTATTATTTCAACATTTGAGAACTAAGTAAAAAAGTCGGGATGAGATTGGTTGATGTGATATTTATACTTGATGCGTAGAATCGAGGGGCACGCGGTCATGATAATATTGTTTCATAGTTCATTCCTTCATAAATTAATTTTTTCTTAATTTAAAAAAATTACGTAAATTCAAATATTCTGTACGCCACTGAAGTAGATCAGCTGAGCAAAGTTCTTATTGATTCTAATATCTTAGCCCATAACATATCTAAAAATACTAAAAAAAATATCCCTTTCAAATAAAAAGTCATTAAGCATTAAAAAATTATTCAATTTAATTTAGCCCACAAGATTAATAGTTTTACCAAACAAAGTAAAATTTTAATTTCCATTGTATTGACCTCATTATTTAATAGCCAATATTCTAAACCCTTTCAAATATTTTTTGCCCATTTTTGCATATTTATTTCATTTCCACTGAAGTAGACTCGGTTTGCAAAGCACTTTTTGATCCCAATACCTTAAGCCATAACATATCCAAATATCTTTGAAAATAAAAAAGTTATTTTTTACATAATAATTAAATTAAAAATTTTTCAGTGCTTTGTTTTTTTTTCAATAAAGTAGCAAAACAAATGAGTTTTTTTTTATTTTACATTTTCAAGAAATTTCAAGATTTTGTTGGTTTCTTTGCAAGAAATCTTGGACTTGAGACCTAATTTCTTGTCTTGTCTTGAAAAACAAGGATCATTTCTTGTCATGCTCTTGTCTTGAAATCAAGACAAGATCAAGACAAAATCAAGAAGTTGTCAAGGAAATGACGACCCCTACATATCGTACCGGATTTGGTTAAAAAGTAGTTTTTTTAAATATACCATTTTTTAAATATAATACTAATTAACAAAAAGGGAACGCCTAAATAAAAAAAAAATATTCTTCATAAAAGTTTCGCTTATGTCTTGACAAGGTAATAGAGCAAATCCCATATTTTTTGCTTGTAAGCTAACAAATATATCACAATAAAATCATATACATATCGTAACGGATTTCGTTAAAAAAAAGTTTTTTAAAATATACCACTCGATTAACAAAAAGAAAAGGCCCAAATGAAAAAAAATATTCTTCATAAAACTGTATAGAATTTTAACCTTAAAAAAAAATTAAAAAAGCAACGAGGTTCGAACTCAGGCCACGCCGCTCCGCCGATAGAGCCGCCGAATCGAGACCTAATCACCTAGACCACTCGGCCATGAGAGCTGTTGGAACAGGACGATTGCATCGCGAAGACATGGCGCGATTAGGTGCGCAAATCAATGAGCTTTTGTAGCGCTACACAACCTAACCGATTTTAGCACCCTAGTACCATCGTATGTGAGCATGTGTAAATATCCCTCCCGGCGCGCGTTAAGAAGTTTCACTTCAATCACACTTCAATAATACATGTTGCTTTATTTTTTTTTTACTTATTTAAATTTTGGCAAATATTTTTTACCCACATAGTGTCTGGCTGGACCGTGGGCCGTGGACCGTGATTTGATCGTGGTATATCTAAAAAGAATGTTTAAGGAACGGAACTAAGGCACAGCAGCACCCGAATGTCGAATTAGCGATAGCTAAAATTACGGTATGGTACGTGAAATTAGGATCCATCTCTAGCCATAGGAACTCGCTTTAGAGTGTGTGCCACTGGCATAAAAAATCATGTGAATCGTGGAAATATGTAATAAAAATAATAAAGTAAAGCTTTAATAATTAAAGATACTCACCATCTTTTATGTTAATTCCATCTTCTCTTCGACAAGCACGAATCCGATGATTTGCTAACTCATGTTTAGGAAAACGAAAATATTTAATATTACTCCCTTTGGTGGTCCTATTATTGTTCTTAGAAGTAGCCACAGCACAGTTCGGCATAATTATACTATAAGTTTTTAATTTAAATAATCCTATAACATATATAAACACAAAACAAATCTAAAAATTCAGTTAACTAAATAAACTATGACAGCCTCAAAAGGAACATTTTTTCCCGGGTGACGTAGATGCGCGGGTGAGTCAAAAACGAGTCTAGAAATCAGCATACCGTTATATGTGTATCGTGTCTGCGACTGACTTGGCACTTCTGCACGGCGCGACGACCGGAGCGGTCAGACCTGTGACACAGGCCAAACTGATTAAGGAAATCTATCCTTCGCCTTGTAAAAGGGATTTGAGAGTAAATATCAATTTGAGATGGCTCTCCAATATAATTTAGGTTGATAATGTAGTCCTGGTGACTTTGTTCGTGGTAATTTGTCCGATGACACCGGATTTGCAAATGTCTGCGGTAAGTAAACTTTTCAGTCACATGTTTTTTATATCTGATTTTGGAATTCTGTTATTGCAGTTGGTTCCATCTTTCGTCTAGATGATCTAGTTTGTTAAATGCCATTTAGGCCATGATTAACGTAAGTTAATTCCTGGACATTTTGGAGAATTCCTCATCACTAGGTTCCTGGTATCACTGATGCACTGATGCTCTGATGTTTCAAATTGGAGATGTTATCTTGTAATTACCCGAACTGGGAATGATCCCGCCTGGCTTATCACTCGGCGTGTGTACACTAGAGATCTGGAGATCCATATAGGAGATACACATCACGGCCAGTATATTTAATTATAATATAATCTGAATTTGATACCAATTTATTCTTAATCTAAAATAAGGGAGAAAATTCATGAATTTTCATTAGATATAGGTATTTTAAGACGAATTTAATCTTAGAATTGGCTTTTAACCTTCACATAAATATTTAATCATATCTTAGCTCGAATGCTATAAGCAAATTGTATATTTGTACATTGCAATGTGGGAGAATAAAATTTCAGCTGATGAGATTACGATTGACAATTAGAAAATGTTCGTCACTCTGAATTAAATTTAATTATATAATTAACATTTATTCTAAAATTATTTCTTTACTCAAACCTCTTTCATGTTGAACTTTCCAAGGACATTCTCGAATTGAAATCAAGAACTCGGTAGTTTAAACCTTTCAAATTACAAAGGGTGGGGTATTTTTTAATGGTATTTTTTTAATTACCTTTTTAATTTTTTTTTATTGAATCAAAGCTGTGATCTATTGTCCAAGAGTGGATCTTGTTGACAAAACAATGGGTAAACATTTAAAGATGAAGGTAGAGTCGATAGGTTGAACAGTCACTCAGTATTTAATTTAATAATTTACAAAACAAAAAAACAAAATAGGTATTCTAACAGCATAGTGTATTCAATTATTAACAATTATTTAATAAATGGTTATTAGGAGAATCAAATGTGTATCAGTATCTGTCAAAGCTATCGGTTTCTGATTTTCTTCCCAATTTAACATCTAGATAAAAAATTAGTGGCGTCCAAGATATTTGATTTAATATTATCAAGCTAAACCTTCGACGAACTCACTCAGTGCTCTCTGATGGACAGCTGCCGTTCGCCTTATGGCAATCTTAAAAGAAGGTAATTAACAACTGAACAACAAATTACGCCAGAGAATTAGTGTATGGAGACGTTTTGGTGTTTTTCCTGAGTTGTTCGGATCTGTTAGAAAGATAAGCAAACGGACAGAAATGTTATCAGTTTTGTTATTTTAAATAGATCACCATGTATATATTGGTTCTTTAAATTTTGCGAATTTTATATGTGAGAGATATGATATGAGATAACATATCTTGTACTAAAATTCAACAGCTGTTTTCGAACTATTAACGAAAAAAATTGGCATTTTACACACAATGACAGGCGAAATGATTTGCAGTTTTCTATCTAAGTTTTTCACAATCTGTAGTCTGGCATCAACTTCCAGCTTAGCCGGAAATTCAGATTCTCCGGTTTTCGCGAGACGTGGTATTTGTTGCATAAAAAGTTCCAATTTAGAAAGTATATCATAAAAAATTATTCAGGAAATATTCTATCGAATACCACTCGTGCATTCGAAATAACCAGATAATTTTGCATTCATGCGTGTTATCCCATGAAACTGCATTTAGTTATTTTCGTTTTTGCCTGAAATTTGAAAGAACTCTCCTCCTTCGGAGTCGGGCTCATTCATTTCGAGCAAAAATTAAAATAAAATAAAGCAGCTTCGTTACAACACGCATCCATGTAAAATAATTATCGGTATTTTTGATGCACTTGTGGTGTTATATACGATAATTGCACGAGCTGATGAGCCCAGAAGCAGAGCGAGCAACACTTGATAATGCCAGATGCGATTCTGGCGAAACGTCGTGAAGATGAAGAAATTCAAGACGAACGGATTGACACCCGTAATATTAGTTATACATTTTCCACCATCTGTGAAAACCTACAAACTAGCACATATATATATATATATATATACACATATATGTTTCCAGGAATATCTACCTGATATTACTCAGCAAATTCAATAAAACCATCGCAAAAACTGATGAACTGATGAAAATCTCGACGTGCATAACTATAACACTCTCAGGATCTCATGGAAGTGTCAGAAAATCAGAGCGTGGGCCTGGCTTCGTATGGATAGAAATATCAGGAAAAATTATGTATATATAGCTGCTACAAACCTTTGTTAATTTTCTCCAAGAACCAAAGGATAACATGCGCGAACACCAAAAGGAAGTGTTTTGTGTGGGGTGACTTTAACGCGAAGTCGATGATGTGGGGATCGCAAATGAACGACGGCAAGGGGAAAATACTGTCCGAATGAACTTCGGAGCTAAGCCTTGTTGCATTGAACAACGTACCCACACCAACCTTCCGGAGAAATGAAAGCGAGTCCCATATTGATGTGACATTTGCCACGAGCAAACTGGCTACAGAGGAAATCTGCTGGGAGATCTCTGAAGAAGAGAATCTCTCAGATCACAACTACACCTTTATAGAGATAAAGACGATCTACAGCTACACTAAGATCAAGGACAGTCCGAGAAAATAAATCCACACGCATTGGTTGGAAAATGGAAGTGGGACAAATGGAGGTATTGAAAGATAAACTTAAGGAACAGATGACATAAGAAACACTCGAGAATAAAACGACTGAACAGCACATGGACATTATTAGAGATACTGCGACCGAACCTTTGGAGCTAAGTGGAGAACCGAAGATCGGAGGCCAGTTTACTGGTGGACGCCAGAGATTTCAGCTCTTAGGGAAAAATGTTATTGTAGCAAGAGAAATATGTCACGGAAAAACAAACAAATTAATGCAACAGAGAGGAAAAAATGAAAGCAAAAGACCAGTGCAGAGAGAAGAAAAAATCCAGAAAGCAAAAGAAGAATCGTGGAAGAAGGTTGTGGAAGATGTTGAAAATGACACATGGGGAACAGGCTACAAAATAGTTACCAAAGCACTGATGACACCTGGATGACGACATTATGTGGAGTGAAGCTGAGAATTTTTTCCCAAAACAACAACTAGTACACTAGAAACACATTGAACTGATCAAACGAGACATACCCTTATCCAACAGGGAGGAGCTGGAAAGGGCAGTTGGTAGAATCAAACCCAAAAAGGCACATGGGTCTGATCAGATACCACCGGAAGTTATACAGAGCGTTGTGAAATTCGTACCAGATAAATGTCTCAAACTAATGAATAAACAACTGGTGAGTTTCCACGAGTCTGCAAAAAGCTAGATTGGTCTTGCTGGAGAAACCGTCAAAACAGCGGGAACCTTCCTACAGACCGCTATATCTCCCCGATGTCATGGG
Source organism: Pissodes strobi (assembly GCA_016904865.1). Lineage (NCBI taxonomy): Eukaryota > Metazoa > Arthropoda > Insecta > Coleoptera > Curculionidae > Pissodes > Pissodes strobi. The sequence continues at coordinate 12,937 of JAEQML010077274.1, forward strand.
TATCTCCTGAACGACAGA
>JAEQML010077275.1:0-12953 GCA_016904865.1 Pissodes strobi
TAAATAACAAGTACCTAAACATCAAATCTTGAAGACTTCTTAAAAAACAAAATTTAAACGCAACATCAATTTATATAGATGCTTAAATGTATTGATCCCAACTAAAAATATCAGATGTTGGAAGTGGTCAAAATGGCGGGATTGATGGTGTTGTTGTGTATGGTTGAGCTGCTGTTACTGACTGAGACTGTGAAGGCGCAGATGATTGAGGATGTGGGAACACTTGAGAACTCTGCGGGTATAGTGAAGGTTGATGAAATTGGTGAGGGGAGATTGATGGGGTTGTTATGCATGGTGAGACTGAGTCAGATTGTGAAGATGCAGAAGATTGAGAATAGGTATATGATTGAGAATAAGGAGATGGTTGAGAGCTTCGTGAATATGGGGGAGGTTGTTGAGATTCGTGAGAAATAGGGGAACGGTGAGGTTGTGCACAATATGACTGTTGAGGTGAATTAGTATCAATGGGAATAACGGAAGGCTGTTGATAATACGGCATTTCTCCGTGCAAAAAACCTGAGATTGTTGTGTTGTGGCCTTGAAGAAGTCCCGAGTCAAGAATTCGACGAATGTTCGGATTTTTAAATCGAAATATTTAATTGTCTATTTCATACATGACCAATTCTTGGCTATTTTCATCTAAGCTTCTTAATTTTTCAAGAAGCAAATCTGTAAATAATTGTAATCAATCCTTTTTAGTTGGAGAATTATACTTTCCTGATTGCACGACAACAAATTTCAAAATCTCTACTGCTTCACCCATTCGGTACCGCTTAATTTTCTCTTCGTGCATTTATTCTTTCTAATTACAACTGGCTATGTTCTAGGATAAGAACTCTTTGCAACTGGAATTACTCTTGGCTGATCAGAGTGTTCAGCATTTAGAGTTACAGGTATTAGATATGTCTCTCCCCTGTCGTGCTCGATTGTTTCACCTCAATCAATCAATCAATATATCTTTATTTGCTTAATTAACAATGGAATGTTTTAGCATCGTCACAGGAAATGTACTAAATCTATCTACAAAATATACTAAATCTACACATACTACTTATAGTTAATAAACTCGTATATAAAACTTACTCGAATAACACATTTTTTACATCAAACAACATGAAAGTTAAAAGGAGTGTTTAAAATAAAATTAAAATACAATTAAAATCAAGACAAAATATACACATTCATTTATCACCTCATGATTTGATAATATAACACCTATATAGTAGAGGCTCAATAGGAAACAGAATAGAGCGAGAATGGATAGAACGAACAACAAAAGAGCAAATTCTGCACCGCCTGCTCCATCATTAGGCACAATTGGCATCCAGCTCAAGCACAGTAATACCAATGTATGTAAAAAAAATCCTGTATATCATAAGGGCTCAGGTTTAATAGCTTTTCCTTGATAATTTTCTTAAATTTGTGATCTGGTAGGTAGATTTCTTATCTCCATTGGGATACTGTTTAACATTTTAAGAGATAAACTCGGAAATTGTTTTTGAGTTGTTGTAAGTCTGTGTTGAGGTATAACATATTGATGTTTATTTCTTGTATTATGATCACTTAGACTTGAATGGACTATTTGGTTTTGGCTATTTGTTTTTGCAAAGGTCAGTAGTTCAAATATGTAAAGGGCTGGTTAGGATTTTTAACAACTTGAAATGTGGTTTACATGTTTCCAAAAAACTCAACTTTGCTATGATCCTTATAGCTTTTTTTTTGTTGTTTGAATATTGTGTGCCAATCTGTGCTATTTCCCCATGCAATTAACCCATATGTCATACTCTCGTACTCTGGAATAGACCCATGTAGGCATTGCGACCCATATCAGTTGTAGCATATTCCATTATTTTTCGTAATAGAAAATGAATGCTTGAAAGTTTAGAAGCCAGGATTGTGATGTGTGTTTTAAATGATAATTTTTGGTCCAATGTAATTCCTAAAAATTTAGTTTCAGTAGTTTCACCCTCGCCCAAATCCCTTTTTAATGTAAAATTAATAACTGTTTTATGTATGTTAAGTGCTAACCTATTTGATTCAAACCAGTCTTTTGCTAAGTTGGTTGATTCTGCACTGGTTAAGTTGGCCTGATCAATGTTGACATGAGAATTATAGTATGTTTTATCATCTCCAAATTGCAGGATTTGGATTTTTTTAAAACAAAAGGGACGTCATTACTGTATATTATAAACTGTAGGGGTCCTAGGACGGACCCCTGAGGGACCCCTGTATCTACTGACAGTATAGTTGATTGATTTCCATTATAAGTAACCAACTGACTTCTTTGCGACAAATATGACTTAAGAAAATAGAAAGCGTTTCCACGCGTTCCATAGAGAGGTATTTTTTCTAGAAGGATCTCATGGTCAACACAGTCAAAAGCCTTCGAGAGGTCACAGAAGGTGGCTGTCACCACCCTGGCCCTTTCAAAGGCCTCCACTATGTCGACTACGAGCTCCGCTATAGTTTGTTTTGTAGAGCAACCCTTTCTGAAACCAAATTGGGTTGGGACAAGTAAATCATATTTTTCCAAGAAATCAGCTACCTGGGTGCAGAAGGCCATTTCTATAACTTTTGACAAATGTGACACTATCGAAATAGGACGATAGTTACTTGTGTCCGCAGGATCCCCATTTCCCTTGTATATAGGCACAACGCGAGAGAGTTTTAATTTTCTTGGAAACTTGCCTGTCAAGAAACATAGATTTATTATTTCTGTGATTGGCTCTAGAATACCGTTTTTAGTTCTTTTATAATTTTATTACTTAGACCAAAAATATCTTTGGCCGTGCTGTTTTTTAGTTTCTTAATAAAATTTTCAGTTTCTTTTTCTCTGATAAGTCTAAGAAAAATTGTTCTTTGTTTTTTAAACTCTCTATTTGTATTTTCATTCACAAAATCGATGGGGTTTGTGGTAGATTTTGGCAAAGAACTTTAAAGTTTCTATTGGAGAATTGGTAAAAAAATTGTTTAGGGTATTTGGGTCGATTGGATATTTTTGTGAGATCTGATTTTATGGTGCATTGAAAATTTGTCACATAACTTTTTGTTGGTTATTTGCCAACTCAATTTTGCGTAAATAATGTTTCTTTTTTTGTTCTTTTAATTTATTTTTATAAAATGATCTCGCCTCTTTGATTATTTCGTGTAGGTCAATCTTGTATATTTTTGAACAATCAACAAAAAATTTGATATTACTTCTCAGGTTTTTTAATTCTTTTGTGTAACATTTTTTTTATTTATTTTTGAGATGGACCGTTTTTGTTTTAATCGGGAGATTTTTCGAGATTGTTTTGATTAAGACATTCAGGAAAAAATCAAAGGCGGAGTCTGGATCTTGCGTATTTTTTACCACTGACCAGTTTTGATTTTTTAGCTCTTGCACTGTTTCCTGAACTGCCGGGTGCTGTAGTGGTTGGAAAGTTATAATTTCAGTGCTATCTAAAAAAATTCGGGATGTGCCCGGCAAGAATCATCTATGCCCATGTGGTCTGAAAAATAAAAGTCTTTTAATAAAATTTCACAATCGTTAACAAAATACAGTTATCTATAAGAGATTTTGTTTGTTTAGAAGCCCTAGTAGGAATATCTTTTATAAGAAATTCAAATTTATATGAATTTATAATATTTGTAAAATGTTTCGTGCTGCAACAATTTTTATCTAATAAGTTTATATTAAAGTCCCCAAATAAGTAAAATGGTTTTTTGGTTTTATTTAAAATGTTAAAAGCATGTCCATTTTAATGTAGGACTGCTCCAGATTATTTATTTGAGGACGACGATACAAGCATACAATAATAATGCTAGGACTATAATTATTTTCTGTTTTCACCTCAATTGCTGACACTTCAAAAAGTTTTTCTTCTGCCAGTGAGTTGATCTGCCCAATCTTTTTTGTAGTGAGATCCCCTTTTGCATATAGTAGGATGCCCCCATATGGCTTCTTTCGGCAGAATTGATTTGCAATTCGATATCCATTTATATTGTGGTATACCTTGAGACGGAAATAATAGTCAGTGACGTCAGTCACTAGTTCGAAAACAGACCAACGTGAGCGGCTTAAAGTAATATTTAATATTTAACAATAAATCTGGTATGAAATGCTCGCAAAATGCCGCTTATTCTAAATGCGGACACAGCGTTCCGGCACAAAACGTGCACCGCTGTCAAATTCATTGTGGCCCGTATACGCGCGTTACGCGGAGCATTTGAAGCAGCTGTATTTTAACAGAGGTTCGCGATCGACGGTCGTAAATGTACTGATATTTTACGACCGTCGGGCGGAGGTCGCAACGTTGCAACGGTAAACGAGCATGTACCCTGTGAGAGATCTGTTGCATAGTCGCGCTTGCGGGTTTAGGTTATCGTTTTGTTTTAACATTGAAAATGTTTCTGTTTTCCTAAATAGGGCATCAAATCGTGAAAAAGTGCATGCTACATTTGCCACACATAACGTCGTACGCGTGAGAGATCGTGTTAGCTGGTTTATTTAAACTTAAACTGATTGTAACGTATCGGAATCAGTTCTAATGACTAAAATAAATTGGAACTAACTGAAACTAACCGAAAGTTTATTGAACGACTATCCAAAACTAACGAAAAGCACCAAAACGGGCTAAAACGTATCAAAATAGATTTAAAATATTAAAGTAAGTTAAAACTAACCCAAATTAACCGAATTTTGGTGACTAACCAAAACTAACCAAAAACATTAAAATTGCTTATAACGTATCGGAACCGGTTCAAATTACTAAAATAAATTGGAACTAACTGGAAGTAACCGAAAGATGATTGAATGACTATCCAAAAATAACTAAAAGCACCAAAACGAGCTAAAACATATCGAAATAGATTAAAAAAAATGAAGTAAGTTAAAACTTACCCAAATTAACCGAATTTAGGTGACTAACCAAAAGCATTATAATTGCTTATGACATATCAAAAGGTGATTGAATGTCTAATCAAAACTAACCAAAAGTAACTAAGAGCACCAAAACGGGCAAAACATCGAAATAGATTAAAAATATTGAAGTAAGTTAAAAATAACCCAAATTAACCGAATTTTGGAGACTAACTAAAACTAACCAAAACATTAAAATTGCTTATAACGTACCGGAACCGGTTCAAATGACTAAGATATATTAAAACTAACTGAACTTTACTGAGACTTGACTGAACGACTAACCAATAGTAGGTAACTAAAAACATCAAAACGGGCTAAAACGCATCGAAATAGATTTAAAATATTGAAGTATGTTAAAACTAACTTAAATTTACCGAATTTTGGTGACTAACCAAAAACCCTAAAATTGGTTATAGTGTAACGGAACTGGTCCAAATGATTAAAATAAATTAAAATTAACCGAAAGTTGATCGAACGACTAACCAAAATGGACCAAAAGTAACCAAAGGCATCAAAAGGGGCTAAAACAAGTTGAAACTAACAATTAACCGAATTTTGGCGACTAACTAAAGTTAACCAAAAACATCAAAATTGGATATGACGTATCGGATCCGGTTCAAATGACTAAAATAAATTAAAACTAACTAAACTTAACCAAAAGATGTTTAACCAAAACTAATCAAGAGTAACCAAAATGGGCTAAGACGTATCGGAACAGATTAAGAATAAAATAAGCAACTAACCCAAATTAACCGAATTTTTGCGACGACCTACGTTATTAACCAAAAACGTTTAAATTGTTTTAACGTATCGGAACCGGTTCAAATGGCTCAAATAAATTGGAACTTACTGAAAGTAACCGACAATTGATTGAATAACCAACCAAAGCTAACCAAAAGTAACTAAAAGCACCAAAACGGGCTAAAACGTATCGAAAAAATTAAAAATATTGAAGTAAGTTGAAACTAATTCAAATTAACCTTATTTTGGTGACTAACCAAAAACACTAAAATTGGTTATAACGTTTTGGAACCGGTTCAAATAACTAAAATAAATTAAAACTAACTGAAATTAGCCGAAAGTGAACGACTAACCAAAAGTAAACAAAAGCACGAAAATGGGCTAAAACATATCAGAACAGATTAAAAATATTAAGCTTATAAGGTGAAACGAACTTGAATTAACCGAATTTTGCCGACTAACTAAAATTAACCATAACATATCGGAACCGGTTCAAATTACTAAAATAATTTAAAACTAACTAAAGCTAACCGAAAGCTGATTGAATGACTAACGAAAACTAATCACAAGTAACCAAAAGCACCAAAACGGGCTAAACCGTATCGGAATAGATTGCAAAAATTAAAGTAAGTTAAAACTAACCAAAACGAACCGAATTTTTGCAGCTAACCAAAACTAACCAAAAATATTAAATTTGATTATAACGTATCGGAGTCAGTTCAAATGACGAAAAAAAAATTGAGCGAGTCTGGTAGTAGTCAAGACACTGATTTGTAAACATATCCTATAACGACATCGGTTGTAAAAAAAACGACAGCAGCACGTTTTGTTCCCGAGCGGTCACCCATTCAAGTACTAACCCCGCCCGACGTTGCTTAACTTCGTGATCGGACGAAAACTGGCATTTTTAACATGCTATGGCCATTGCTTGTACGTTTTAGCTTGGTCATAGAATAAAAATTAGGTTTAATAACCAAGTTTAAAATAATAAAAAATCAACGCGAACGAAGCCTCGGGTAAAAGCTAAAAGTGTCCTATGTTCTTTACTATACTCTTGAAAATATCTGTACAAAATTTCATGATGATCGGAACAGTTTATTCGTGAAAGCTTAAGAAACAAACAAACAAACACATTCGCATCTGTAATATTAGTTAGGATTATTTTATAATACTTACTGGCAGCTTCGGAGTGGATTAATTCACTGCACAAATTCGACACGATAATCTAATGCCATCAGGAATAACATCAATATATGGACACAGCTTATTTACCTAATAATCGTGGGCCGATATCCTTAGATTTGGGAAAGTCAATAACCAAATTTTGCAAATTTTAGAAGAGGGCTATGACTCAATATTGTTTTAAACGGCTGGGCATCTGAATAATACTTTTGACAGTTCGTTTAATTTAAAATCATAATATGCTCTTTTATCATCTAAAATCCGTTTAAAAACGATTTTAAATGACAAAATTGTATAAAAACCCGAAAATTCGGACTTTTTAGGATGATAACCGTGGCTTCTGACGAATTTGTCGTGGATTTTGAAGCGAAAATTCATTTTAAATTCAACCGTCCATTAAAAATAAGCTGTGCTATGGATCGAAATACACTGCGAATATAATAATTAATAAATAATAATTGTGACTGTTCGTTTAATTTAAAATATGCTTTTTTATCATCTAAAATCCATTTAAAATGATTTTAAATGGCAAATTGTATATAATACCGCCCTAGCGGCTAGAATCGGTTTACACATTTTCGTCCCATTTGCCGAGATTTACCCTCATACTGCCGCGTAAGATGTTTACCATCAATAAGTTGGAACTAACGGAAAGTTGTTTGAACGACTAACCAAAAGTGACTAGAAATAGCCAAAACTGGCTAAACAGAATCAGAACAGGTTAAAAATATTACAGTAACGTTATGGCTAATTATATATTAATAGATTTTCCTAATTTTTTCGGTTTTCATATCTGCACATTTTTGATATGTAAACATCTTACGCGGCGGTATGAGGGTAATCTCGGCAAATGGGACGGAAATGTGTAAAGCGATTGTAACATTATAAGCCGTCGCATTGAGGAGCAAGCTAATCCAGGACGTCCGTGAAGGATTTTTATACAATTTTGCCATTTAAAATCGGTTTTAAACGGACTTTGGACGATATAAAAGCATATTTTAAATTAAACGAACCGTCAAAAGTATTATTCAGATGCCCAGACTTTTAAATCAATATTCAGTCATGGCCCTCTTCTATCATTTTCCTTCTATACCTAAGTTTGTTTTTTTTAATGGACAGTTGAATTTAAAATGAATTTTCGCTTCAAAATCCACGACAAATTCGTCCTAAGCCACGGTTATCGTCCTAAAAAAGTACGAATTTTCGGATTTTTATATAATTGTGTCATTTAAAATCGTTTTTAAACGGATTTTAGATGATAAAAAAGCATATTATTATTTTAAATTAAACGAACTGTCAAAAGTATTATTCAGATGTCCAGACAGTTAAAATAATATTGAGTCATAACCCTCTTCTAAAATTTGCAAAATTTGATTATTGACTTTCCCAAATCAAAGGATGTCGGCCCAAGATGAGTAGCTGGTAAAAGAGCAAGCTTTGTAGATTTTCGTGTCGAAAGTATGCAGTGAATTAATCCACAGTATAGTGCTCTAGATGGCCTCAATTATCCCTCCTCCAATTTTTTGCCCCTCACCCCCCTCCGGTGACTGAGATAGATCCCGCTCACTTGATCTTAAGTGTATTCGACCTTGAATGATATTGATCTAATTTCACCTTGAATGTCCTTGACATTTGACCTTGAATGTCCTTGAGTTTTTGTTGAAGGTCGCGTATATGACCTTGAGATTGCTCCAAGCGTGTATGACCTTGAACGTCCTTGGGACTGTTTTATGATGTCTTTTACCTTGAATGACATTGAGATAATTTGATCTTGAACGCCCTTGAGTTTTTGATGTGTAAACATCTTACGCGGCGGTATGAGGGTAAATCTCGGCAAATGGGACGGAAATGTGTAAACCGATTCTAGCCGCTAGGACAGTACTATATACAATTTTGCCATTTAAAATTGTTTTAAACGGATTTTAGCCGATAAAAAAGCATATTTAAAATTAAACGAACCGTGAAAAGTATTATTTTTATTATATTATATTCGCAGTGTATTTGGATCCATATCACAGCTTATTTTTAATAGACGGTTGAATTTAAATTGATTTTTCGCTTCAAAATCCACGACAAATTCGTCCGAAGCCGAATTTTCGGATTTTTATACAATTTTGCCATTTAAAATCGTTTTTAAACGGATTTTAGACGATAAAAAAGGATATTATTATTTTAAATTATACTAACTGTCAAAAGTATTATTCAGATGCCCAGACGTTTAAAACACTAAAATTTGAATAAGCTGGTTATTGACTGTCCCAAATCAAAGGATGTCGGCCCAAGATTATAAGGTAAATATGCTGTGTCCATATGTGGATGTTATTCCTGGTGGCATTAGATTTTCGTGTCGAATTTGTGCAGTGAATTAATCCGCTCCGAAGCTGCCAGTGCGTATTATTAAAGAATCCTAACTAATATTATAAATGCGAATGTTTTTGTTTTTATTCTATGAACAAGCTAAAATGTGCAGGTAACGGCCATAGCACGTTGAAAATGCCAGTTCTCGTCCGATCACTGAAGTTAAGCAACGTCGGGCGTGATTTGTACTTGGATGGGTTACCGCTTGGGAACATAACTTGCTGCTGTCATTTTTTTACAACCGATGTCGTTATAGTATATGTTTAGTCAGTCTCGAGTACTTACTAGCAAACTCGCTTAATTTTTTTTATTTATTTTTGTTTTAATTATGATAATGTTTAATATTATTGCTAAAAATGCATTTCTTTAATTATATACCTATATTATAAACACTCGTGTGTTTGTATTTTTACTTTTTTAAACTTTGCTTTTGGAAACTATATGAATTTCAACGCAAATCACATTTTTGCGTTTTTATTCATCATTTTCAATGTCTCCCCGGTTGCATCTTTGCGAAGGAATGTGAATTTTTGTATTGTTAATTCAAAATATTAATTTGTAAAATGGAAAGAGCGAAGCTTCGACAAGTCTTGGCCCCCTGCGAAAAAAGTGAAAATGCATTTAACTGTGGGCGAACATGCATTGGTAAAAACCGTGTATGTTTGTTTGTTAAACGAAGCTATTGATAACGTTACAGCTGATAATTGGCAGAAGTGTATCGAACATGTCATAAAACAAAAAAATATACTACTGTCGAAGTTATAGTTGAACCTCTTATTATCAATGTTGATTCCGAAAGTAGTGATATTAATGATTCTGAATCAAATTCTGATCAAACCTCCGATAACGAGTAGGAAACTTAAAATTGTATTGATTTTTGATGTAAACTTTTGATGCAACTCTCAATATGGTATTTTATGATAAGAAAAACCCCTTATCATATGACTCTTTTTTTCCTAGCCTTAATGAATACATAGTACTATTTGTTTGTATAAGTACAATTTTGTTGCTTATTACTAGACTTAGGAATAATTTTGAATATACGTTTTTTTGCATATTTTAGACTAAAATCATGCATATTTATGTGCATAAACTTTATTTTTTTAAGTGGATATTTGCCTAAGTCTACTTATTACTATTCCATTATATAGTTATTATAACATATTAATTTATAAAGTAATTTTATCCGCCACTGGAATTTCCTTCTCTCTTCCCTTACCCCTCGAGGCGCGCCTTAAAACTAAAAATGAGTCACTGACTATTATTTCCGGCTTGAACTATAGTTTACTAGTTCTTCGGTGAGCCAGTGTTCGCATAAGCAAATAATGTCGGTATTTTGCTCCTTGCTTATGAACTCCAGCTCATCTATTTTATGTTGAAGGCTTCTTATGTTTTGAAAGTAGACTTTTATTTTGGGGCTTGAGGATTCACTTCTTGTGACATCCTCGTTTTCACAAAAAACTAGATATAACGGCCCTGTGGGGCCAAACATCTCTACGCCATGCTTTTTTATAGTTGTCTTGATTTATTGTGACCTTAAATGATGAGTAGATTTCAGGATGTTTGAAATTTATTTTCACACCCTCTATCTCCGTGCTATCTAAAAACTGTGGAGCATTGATGTAAGGTGCTCTGGTGTGGCTTCTGGTTGTAATCCGGACACATGTAATGCAAGCAATTTTGGCACTGCTTGTAAGGAGTTTTCACAGTTGTTTCCAACGACAAATTGTCTTCTGCGTTGTTTCAGGTATGTGACTTCTTGCCATGGCGTGGCCTCATCACTGCCGTTTTCAGGAGGCGCGAGGTCTTGTACGTTTTTTATTAACGTCGATGCCTGGGCTTGGTGCACCGCGTTTCGCACTGCCGATACGGCAATTTCTGGCGGAGCCGGCGGTGGTTTCATTTTGTTCGGATTTGTTTGTTCTTGATTTTGATATCGTTTGCCATTTGGGTTTTTGAATTTATTGACAGTGTTGACGTTGACATTAGCGCTGATGCTGACATGGGCACATCGGTTGATGTTTGTTTTGACAGGACGGTGTTGCCAACATTTTTATTTGCCTCCTTGGGGACATTTCTTTGTTCACCGTTTTCCCGCCGATGGATGTTGACGTTTGGGTTTGCGTTGGATCCAAATTTCAACAGCTGATGTTTGTTTTTATTTTTTGCTTCTATTTTTATTAATCTTTCCTCGAATTTTCTCTCTAAGCAGATTGTTATTTTTATTTCGGAGTACCGAATTTCTTTCAAATTGGTCAATTATTAGTATTCTCATCATATCATTTTACTTCTCTAGAGTTTTGCGTCTCACTTTTCAATTTTTAATACATGACATTATTGCTGAAGCCTATAATACTGCTTAATTTCTGTTCCTTTAATATATAATTATACTTTACTTTTTCATTTCTATGGATTTTATTATTGCGTTATAAGATTCACCTGTATTTTTGCTTGCGATACTTGATTCAGAGCTTCACGTACTTCTGGAATAATTATTGAAATTAATTGAGGTGACACTTATAAAAAATGAAGACTTTGAAAGCTATCTCCTGTGACCAAGTATCTTAATGTTATTGCAAGACGCACTCAGACTGGTACAGCTGTTCGCAGTTGTGTATCATGTTTGCTAATTAGTGGAGAAATCTTGTTAAGCAAAAATTCGAAATCTGCAGTTGACATTCTTGTAAACCTTTTGAGTTCTTCACTTGGTTCAGCAACCAGTTCTCTTAATTGTTTTTGCATACTTAAGCTAAAACATAAAATATACATTATTAACTTATTGGTTTTATACTCGTATCTACTGTAGGGGTTATTTAAAATAAATATCACGTTTATTCTTTTAGTTAGTTAAAATATTTAAAAAAAATTCACAAACCTTGTTCTATGTTGATGAATTTGCGTCATCCACCATCGTCTGGGCCTTTTTCTTTTCGTAATTTCATTTTTAAAAGCCGCTGTACTGTCACAGTCGTCTGAGTCATCCATATCGGGTAATGGGCGAGAAGATTAGTGTGAAAAAGTTCGTGAGAATCGAGAGTATGAACCAAACGTGAGTCTGGCGGCCCTATAACGATTTTTAACGAAAATCAAAAAAGTAGAACGAAGAACTATAAAAATTATTCTACATAACCGCCGCCATTCCCCACACATATTCTCATCAGTTGTCTAAATGTTTCAAAACTATTCTGATTGTGTTGCAATTGTATTGACCGAGTAGCTCAGCTTATCCTTCCCTTTAGAACAACTGTATCATTGGGACTTGGCTCATCATAAACTAAATTCTTAAGACGTCCCCAATAGGAAGGAATTTAAAATTGATAGCTCAGGAGACTTTGCTGTCCAGTGAATGGGTCCACATCTTCCTATCCATGTGCCATTCACCCATTGAGCGGAATGCGCTGGGCAACCATTATGTTGAAATTAAACTGATCGTCTTCAGTCAAGAGGAATATTTATAAAAATGAACCTGAACACCCTTGTAGCTGGATTAAAAACTTTATAACGCCATCATGTAGGGGACAAAATAAAGTACATATAACAATGTAAAATTATTTGTTATTTGTATATTATCCATTCAGAGAGTTAGCAAAAAAAATAAAAATAAGTAGCTGACTTTGGGTTTTTCCCGTATATTTCGGAAAGGTAGCCGGAATTTTTGATGTGTAAACATCTTACGCGGCGGTATGAGGGTAAATCTCGGGCAAAATGGACGGAAACCCGGATGTGACATCAAAACCATGCGCAGTCTACTTCAGCGCTTCCTTGTAAA
>JAEQML010077276.1:0-12953 GCA_016904865.1 Pissodes strobi
ATAAAATAATATACTATTGTTTTCCTATTATGGGGTATCAAATCGCGAAAAAGTGCGTGCTACATTTGGCACATCACGTAATATACGTGAGAGATCGTGTTAGTCTGTTTCTGAGGACGGAATCGATTCAAATGACAAAAATAAATTAAGGCTAACTGACACTAACCGAAAGTTGATTGAACGACTAACCCAAACTAACTAAAAGTAACCGAAAGCACAAAAAGGGCTAAAATGAATCGGAACAAATTAAAAAAATAAAAGTAAGTCAAAACTAACTCAAAGTAACCGAAATTTGGCGAATAACCAAAGCTAACCACAAAAATTAAAATTGGTATAACAGTTGATTGAATGACTAACCAAAACTAATCAAAAGTAACCAAATGTATCGAAATAGGTTACACAAATTAAAGCAAGTTAAAACTAACCAAAACGAACCGAATTTTGGCGACTAACGAAAACTAACCAGAAATATTATATTTGACTATAACGTGTCGGAGCCGGTTTAGATGTATACTTTGGTTTCTGAGCCGGTTCAGAATTCAGAATACTTTGGTGTCTTGACAGTAAGTTTCCAAGGTCGCACACGACACGGAAAATTTTAGTGAACGTCACGACACGGTTTATGCATAACTGATTATAACGTATCGGAACCCGCTCAAATAAGGAAAACAAATTGAGACTAAGTGAAAATATCCTAAAGTTGATTGGACGACTAACCAAACTAAGCAAATCTATTAAAATTGATTAGAACGTATCGGAACAAGTTCAAATGACTAAAATAAGTTGAGAATAAGTGAAACTAACCGAAAGTTGATTAGATGAATAACCAAATCTATTAACACTCATTATAACGTATCGGAACCGGCTCAAGTAAGTTAGATAACTTGAGACTAAGTGAAACTAACCGGAAGTTGATTAGACAACTAACCAACACTAACCAAATTTATTAAACTTGATTATAAGGTATCGGAACCGACTCAAATGACTAAAATAGGTTGAGACTAGGTGAAACTAACCACAGATCTAGGAAGGATAAACTAACCGCAAGTTGATTAAACGACTAACCAAAATTAACCAAATCTGTTAAAATTGATTATAACGTATCTGAACCAGCTCAAATAAGTGAAATAAGTTGAGACTAAGTGAAACTAACCAAAAGTTGATTAGACGACTAACCCAAACTAACCAAATCTATTAAAATTGATTATGACGTATCGAAACCGACTGAAATAACTAAAATAAGTAGAGACTAAGTGAAACTAACCGGAAGTTAATTCGACGATTATCCACTATTAATCAAATTTATTAAAATTGGTTATAACGTATCGCAACTGACTCAAATGACTGAAATAAGTTGGGACTAAGTGAAACTACCCGAATTTTTTTATTAGACGAATAACCAAGGTTAACCAAATCTCAAATATGTAAAATAATTTGAGACTAAGTGAAACTAACCGAAAGTTAATTGAACGACTAACCAAAACTTACCAAATCCATTAAAATTGATTATAACGTATCGGAATCGGTTCAAATGACTAAAATAAGTTGAGACTAAGTGAAACTAACCGAAAGTTGAATTGGCGCCTAACCCAAACTAACCAAATCTATTAAAATTGATTATAACGTATCGTAACCACTTCAAATGACTAAAATAAGCTGATACTAAGTGAAATTAGCCGAAAGTTGATTAGACAATTAGCCAAAACTAACCAAATCTATTGGATCGGAACCGACTCAAATGAATGAAAATAAAATAATTTGAGACTAAGTGAAACTAACCGAAAGTTGAATTGGCGCCTAACCCAAACTAACCAAATCTATTAAAATTGATTATAACGTATCGTAACCAGTTCAAATGACTAAAATAAGCTGATACTAAGTGAAATTAGCCGAAAGTTGATTAGACAATTAGCCAAAACTAACCAAATCTATTTGATCGGAACCGACTCAAATGAATGAAAATAAAATAATTTGAGACTAAGTGAAACTAACCGAAAGTTGATTGAACTACTAACCCAAATTAACCAAATCCATTAAAATTAATTAAAACGTATCGGAACCGGTTCAAATGACTAAAATAAGTTAAGACTAATAAAAACTATCAGAAAGTTGGTTGGACGACTAACCAAAAGTAAGCAAATCTATTAAAATTTAGTATAACGTAACGGAACCCGCTCAAATAAGTAAGAAAAGTTGCGACTATGAGAAACTAACCGAAAATTGATTAGGCGACTAACCAAACCTAACCAAATCTATTAAAATTGATTATAGCGTATTGGAACCGACCCAAATGACTAAAATAAGTTGATACTAAGTGAAACTAACCGCGTTAGATCGGGGATTGAGAGACGAATCGAAAGCAGGTTTTACAACCACCACTAATGTTATAAATAGTAAAACCGAACGAAACTTGTGGTAATATGTATTTATGTGGTATATTTTGGTAAACTAAACTTGCGTAATCTGCTAATAGAAATTTTTTACATTAGATTGTGTTAAGGGTGGGTGAGGGTGACTTTTAGTTTCTCACGACAGACTAGTCGCGTTTCATATCGTTAGGTCGAGGAATGTGAGACGAATCGAATGCAAATGGTCTTTTGCTTTTTACAACCACACTTATAACGTTTTAAATTGTAAAGAAGAACGAGACTTGAAGTAATATACATTTATTTGGTATATTTTGGTAAACTAAAGTTACGTAATCTAACCTGATCTCACCCAAACTTCTATCAACTATATATTTCCACACAATTATGAGTTTTCTCAGATCTCAAATGTAATAAGCGTTGCATTCTGCTTCGGCATTTTCAATGTCCTCCCCGGTTGCATCTTTGTGAAGGACTGTGAATTTTTTAAGTGACTTTCATTTTGCACTTCTATGGAACGCATTTCTTGCAATAGTTTTATTTTACTTTCTGCGATAGATGCTTCTTCCAATTTTTTTTGGTAAACTTGCTTTTTCTACGTTATATTTGTCACATAAACTGCAGGTGTCACTGCGTGGATAACTAAATTTTAAGTTAAACTTATTATTAAATACCTTGCGATAATATTCATATGATACAAAAGGAAGCTTCAAATCAGTGTACAGGGTGTCCCATTTTCGATGACATTACGGGGTATCTCACTAAGGCTACGGCCATGCTTGCGACCTGGTCGCGACGACACGAACTTCGCGACCAGGTCGCTGTCGTCTAAATTCTTGGCACGTGGCCACGCTTGACAGCTGTTTCTATTCAGTTCAGATCAAACCATGGAAGATGACATATTGTTAGCAATTATTGTCTCCAGGTATTTACAGAAAAAGCGGAGGAAAAGAAAATATAGTATTCATCCAGTTAACGCATAGATACTTACATGTGGACAGTTTCACACATTATTTAATGTTCTCAGAAACCACGAAGAAAGGTTTTTTTCATACTTTAGGATGAGTGTGTCTTCATTTGACGATCTTTGTTCTTATGTTAAAGAAGGTTTACAGAGGCAAACAACAATATTTAATAACGCTATTTCAGTTGAAGAGAGGCTTGCAGTAACTTTAAGGTAAGTTAATTTATTTATTCAATATTTTTATTATTAATTTTACATATTATAAACAAGTACCTATATAACAAACAATCACTCATATATATCGAAAATTGAAGAGATCAAAATAGATGTAGCGTTTCCTGACCCGCTTACCACTTCCACTGGGCTGTTTTTGTAGACGTGCTTCTCTTGTAAAAGCATCACGTATCGACTTCCATTTTTTTTGAAGCTCTTTTACTAAAAAGTTAATTTTAATATTATGTTTCTGCAATATTATTACACGCAGCCAAGAATAATAATATATTTTATTTACGGGTTCCTTGCCACTGGAAATACATTTCGATCATTATCATTTGAATTTCGTCTGGGAAGAAGTACAGTTTCTGCAATAGTTTGGGAAACGTGTCGGGAGATATGGACTTCTATGAAGGATAAATTTATGCCAGAGCCAACCACAGAAGATTGGCTAAAAATCGCTGAAGATTTTGAAAATCGTGTCAACTTTCCAAACTGTCTCGGAGCCATTGACGGGAAGCATATGAGATTAGTTAAACCTGATCATTCCGGATCAGAGTTTTTTAATTATAAAAATTATTGTTCTATTGTTTTACTTGGTATAGCTGACGCAAATTATTGCTTCAGTACTGTTGATGTAGGAGCATACGGCAAGTCAGCAGATTCTAACATTTTTAGACAATCTCTTTTAAATAAGAAATTATGTTCTGATTCGTTAAACATTCCAGATAAAAGACCGCTTCGTAACTTTAATTCAAATACACCAATGCCATTTACTTTCGTAGTCGACGAGGCTTTCGCTATGAGCGAAAATGTGATGAGATCATTTGCAAGAAAATACCTGGATAACAAAAAACGCATATTTAATTATCGACTGTCCAGAGCAAGAAGATTTGTAGAGTGCGTTTTTGGCATTTTAGCAAACAAGTGGCGAATATTTCACACTGCCATACACCTCGATCCCGATTTTGCAACTGTCATAGTGTTGGCTGCCTGCGTTTTACACAATTTTGTGAGGTTAAGGGATGGTTTCAAATTTGAAGATACACTGACTTCCGAGATGCTAGATATACCAATTATAGGCACAGGAGGTGCAGGTAAAAGCGCAAAACAGGTCAGAGATTTTTTGGCTGACTTCTTCATTACTCCTACAGATAGCGTACCCTTACAGTATCACATGATATAAATTGTAACAGTGTGGCCTAAATTACCAATTAATTAATGATAATATATTAAATCAATTAAATGTCTAATTTAGAAACTTATTTTTGAAGTTATGTGCAACAATTTACTCGTCAAATAGTTAAAAACGGTTTTTTTCGAGTTTTTCGCATTTTCGTCGGCCATTTTGAGCTTATGTAAAGAATGCCTAAAATATATAAGCCACTTCACCAATTGTTCAGGTCCTGTTGCTCCAAAATGATTTTAGAGATTTCTTACAGTACGTATAGGATACCGTATAGTTTAGGATAATTATTATATGCTCTACATGAAATGGTTTGAAAATGATATGTTTAAATAAATATTTATTTACTTTCTTTGTTTTTATCCGCATTATTGAGTTCATCCCAGTTTTGCACTATGGTACTGCTTACTTCGACCCATAATTTTGCCTTAATGTCCCTATTAGAATATTCTTTTAACTTTACATTCCAAAGCTGCGGCCGTGTTTGAATTTCGTTAATAAATACCTCGGTGTCAAACATTTTTTAATTCACTTTTCACCTGTTCTCGCAAGCTCGGCCGACAGAAAAATGTGTCACATCGTGGTTATTCAATTGTCAAACGCCGCGTTTTGAGCGCTAACATGGCCATCTACATAAGAAACTGTGGGGAGCGTTTTTGTCGCGGCGTCTCAAAAACGCTCATAAAAGCGTTTTCAGAATCAGTCGCTGTCGCTGGTCGCAAGTCTGGCCACCTACATTACCTGGTCGCGACGTTCGTGTCGCTGCGACCAGGTCGCAAGCATGGCCGTACCCTTACGAGTAAAGATAGAGAGTTGCGGTTTTCGCAACACTGTGCTACTTTTTTGCGAAAAGAACGATGGTGTAAACAAAATTTTCATAGCCCTCTTCGTAAGTGAGACACAGGGCGAAATTGAAAATAATGCATTTTGGGACCCCCTGGTATCTCTGTTATCTTTTAACATATCGCAAAGCTAAATACTGGCTCTTATACACTTTTTTGCGTAGAATCCAGTGGCGTAGTCAGATTTTTGCTGTGAGCTGTCAATTTTCAGCTATAAATCAAACTTATATTTTTTTAAATGGAACACCCTGTATATCTTTCTTTAGTTTGATTATAAATTTTATAAGCTTTACAAAAATATGTAATGCATGATATGTATTTTAAACAATATGCCTTAAATTCATAATTTCACAAAATATATCTCTGTACGACACTCTTGATGGGTATAGGCAGAGATTATTAGCACAATGGAATGGTAATTTTTTATTGGCAAGACTTGTCAGTTACAAAATTTATATTTTCTGTGTAAAATTGCATTTTTTACGATGGCTGAAAATTAAAATTGTCAATATTTTGAAAAATATGATATGTTAATCTGCTTTATACTGAGCAATGAATACTCCCGTGAAGCTTCTCAGCTATATTCCAACACGTTTTTTTGAATATTTATTTACCTTTTGACTTATTTGGGTTTATCTTTTATTTAAGTATTATTTTAATTTATAGATATCCCGAAAGAGGCAACCCGGTCTTTTAATGTTTTCCGGAATAATGAAAAAATTGGTAGAACAAGGAACGTTGCATCCGTCCCTACCGTGATTTTCCTTATTATAGGTTTTTGGGAGGGGCCGGATAAATGTTCCATGTTCAACCGTTTTTTCTTTACTTCGGAAAACATTAAAAGACCAGGTTGATTTTTTTCGGGATATCTATAAATTAAAATGATACTTAAATAACAGATAAACCCAAATACGTCAAAAGGTAAATAAATATTCAAACAAACGTATTGAAATATAGCTGAGAAGTAGTGATGGGCTCATTCGAATGAAAATTAACCTGTTATCCGGTTATTAAAATAACCTCTATTATTCGGTTTTCATTTCACAAGTATTCGAATGAAAAATAACCTGAACCCGATACCTACAAATTCAAATACGAACACAAACTACGAAGGAGCAAGCCTCCTTTCGCGGTGTCGCGTCGATTGATCAACGAGCAAGAAGCGGTTTTAATTTAGTTATGAGTTATGAAGCAAGTTTCGATGTTTTAGCTCGAATAAAAGATGAGTTTTAAAAATTCAAATGTACCGGTAGGATATGGAATATTGTGGAATGTGGAAGCCGAACTTGGGGGTTGAAAACAGGCTATATTAAGTTATTAAGATTACACAATTGCGTTTATTGCGTACCTAACATACCTAAAATAGAAAAATATCCAATTTTCGGCGTCTGAACGCCTAAAAGTGCAAATACAGCAATTTGTTGACATCTTCAAAGAATAAAAATAAATGGCGGTCGCTTTTGATCCGGCCGTCCGATATTTTTTGTTGCGATTTGCAAGCAACCCCACATATTTCTTATTTCTTTCATACTCTTCTTCGCAATGAATACGGCCTGCTTTCCAATACATAACACCAATTATCACCTAATATTTAGAATTTTTTAGCAATAGAGCAATACATAAGTCGTAATATGACTATAACAATATAATATGTACTATTAATTATTATTAATATTATTATAGTACTATACATACATCGCCAGAGAGAAATACTTTTTTGCAAAGTAGATTTTTAATAAGTATGTTCATTACATTTAATTCACACATTCAAGAATCATATTTTGGAGTTTAAGTATTTTTTGATTTAAAAACGTAAAATGCTACTTATTTTATTTTGTTCAATAATATGGCGTAATCAAAAATTTACTCGTATTCTATTGTTATTTATAAAGCCATACTTAATAAGACAATTACAGATTACAGCAGTTACGAATACGATGCCGATGAACCTCCTTCCTAACCGGCTGCGATCGCTAACCTGAATTTATTCGAATGATTGTTCAAATAATCATTCGGTTATTAATATTACTTGAATACAAATAATTCGGTTATCAAAATAATTCGGTTATGCCCATCACTACTGAGAAGCTTCACGGGAGTTTTCATTGCTCAGTATAAAGCAGACTAACATGTCATATTTTTCAAAATATTGATAATTTTCATTTCCAGCCATCGTAAAAAATACAATATTACACAGAACATATAAAGTTTGTCACTGACAGGTTTCGCCAATAAAAAATTACCATTCCATTGTTCTAATAATCTCAGCCTACTAATACTTATACCATTGTTTAAAAGATAATGCTTATACTATACTCATCAAGAGTGTCGTATAGAGATGGATTTGTGAAATTATGAATTTAAGGCTTATTGTTTAAAATACATATCACGTATTTATATTTTTGTAAAGCTTATACAATTTCTAATCAAATGAAAGAAAAATATACAGGGTGTTCCATTTAAAAAAATACAAGTTTGATTTATTGCTAAAAATTGATAGTTCAAAGCAAAAATCTGACTACGCCACTGGATTCTACGTAAAAAATTGTATAAGCTCAAGTTTTTAGCTTTGCGATATGTTAAAGGATAACGGAGATACGAGGGGAGTCCCAAAATGCATTTTTTTCAATTTCGCCCTGTATTTCAGAAACGAAGCAGGCTATGACAATTTTGTTTATACCATCGTTCTTGTTCGGGACATTACCCTATAAAACGTTCTTGTTATTTTGTTAAGCTCTATTGTTCGAGCATCCTTTATTTATTTATCAGTTCTAAATGGCGTACGTGACCGCGCACCAGTGACACCCGTACCGAGAAGAAAAAGTGCAGGTGTCTGTCAGAAAAAAAACTGTCAAGAACGCGTATCGTTGTCAATATAACAATATTATTTTTTAGTACAAATGTAATCAAATCAGTCTATTAAAACTCAAGTAAAAAAGCAATAATCGAATTATTTAGTATCAGTATTTCAATCAACAAGATTCAACATGGTCCTTCAGCCGAATGGGTTATAAACCTATGAAAAATACAGTGCAAGCTATTCAAGCAAGAATCGAGAAACAAGAATCAATAGAAGCTCTATAGGTCATCGAGGTTAATGTAAGTCAGTTTCATATTAATCGATTTCCTACCCATTAAAGCATTTTCCTCCGAATTTTCCTTTCTTTAGATATTGGCTTTTCTTGGGCAATATTGTGGTTTTTGCTTGGTGTTGTTTAGAGATACCGTAAACATAAATGTCATAAATCGTATCGTAAACAATCGTTGTGTGGGTTTTGTTATCGTTTAGTCGTTTTCTTCGGATTATCATTACATTTTAATAACGAAAATGATTAATAACGAGAATGCAAGCGGCTCTGAGCCTACTGGCGATGTGATTTCACGAATTAAACAATTAAAAACCATAAGAGGACAGGTAAAAGGTACTCTTACGCGGTTCTCATCATTTGTAGATAATTTTACGGATGACAAAATAGTAAATTTAGAAATACGTTTAAAAAACGTGGAGAGCAATCTTTTAAAAGAATTTAATGAGGTACAGGGAGAACTAGAGTTGCTTGAGCCATCTAACATAAATAGTAAGGAGCTAGAAGCATTTGAAGATAAATATTATGAAGTAACGGGCTGTGCTACCGATATTATTCGAAAATTCTTCGATCAGAAAAATGTAGTAGCGAATGTAAATTCAATGCAAAATCAAACTATACCTACGAATGCTTCTTCCTCTAGTCATAATAATGCTGCTTCGTTTAGTAAAAGCTTTCCTTCTATCGAATTAATGAAGTTTTACGGGGAATATGACAAGTGGGATTAATTTCATGATTTATACGTTACCTTGGTACACAATGATACATCTATTGATAACATCCGTAAATTTTATTATCTTTTGGGGTCTTTAAAAGGCAGCGCAGCAAAGGTGTTTTTTTTTACGCGGCATGCTGCAATGTTCGCAAAATTCGGTTGGTTCTGTCGATAGCATTGGGTAGTAGGAATGGGCTATTTCCCATGATTGCTGCTGTCGATTTCGATTTTTAAAATTTTATCACTTCGTTTGGGTACATTTTCTGGTATTTCTTGAACCATTTAATTTTAGCGCATTAATTGTGGCTCTCGCCGTCATTTTACCCTCATAATAAATGAAAACTCAGTCGTTTATTATCTTAGAATTATTCCTTGCATCGAATCACTCGGCATGTTTCAGCCCATCACTACTTGCTGATCTGACGTAATTTTTGATCTCGTGGAAGGAGAAAGGCAAATTGACGGAAACGAATAGAGAGGCCTTCTATGAATACCTTTCGAGGCGAAAAGAAGGTTTGCTGTTAGTGCAGTCATAGAGACTCAACATTTAGTATTGTGATTTAATAGTACCCATTCTTTGGGGATATATTATGGTTACTGTTTTGACACGACCGATTTACCGGGATTCAACTGCTGCACTAGGTAAGCATTTTCTCTGGAATATTTTTTTTTCTATTGCTTGTGAAGCGCGTGGTTGCCATGTTGCTAAAGGCTATTTTCTCTTGTTTCTAGAGGCTTTTCGAGCTCGTTTACAAGACCGAGACGTCGAATCTGCAGTAACCCTCACACACGAGCGAGGTAATTATTGCTACAGTATTTTTTTTTTATCTAAATTAACGATTTAATTGCCTTATCTGTGTTAACCTTTTTTTGTACATTGTCCACCATTTGCATTCTATGGGTTATCTTATCTACTCCATTTTATAAAATCTGAATTTTTATGTTAATGTGACTTTAGTTTTGATCATATGGGGAAGTATATATTTTCTTTTAGGGGTGATTCATACCTATTTTTTTATATTCAAGTTGTCTGTACCTTAGTATTTCTTTTATTTGCTGATGGTCATTGGAAGTCCATTGATAATATTTTTTGGGGGAATTCGTTTTATAAAGAAAATATATTTATGCAAGGGGGGGCTATAGTTTTTTTATTAAAGTAAGGGGGCTTTATCTAATGCGTATTGGGTTATTTGAGGGGTTTACTACCGGGCTAACTAGATGCAATTCTAATATCGGGCTACCAATTCAATTATCTGCTACCGGGCTACTCGTTCTATTACGTGGCTACGAGTCCCATCTCCGGGCCAGTTCGATCACAGGCTACAAATCTCATTTCCGGGTTACAGGTTCTCTGCTAGTTCTACCCTCGAGGCCAGTGCCATAGCAGTACCAACAGGTGCCCGGCGCACCTCATACAACACCAGCGGAATTTTTTCAGTTTAGTTGGGGGAAAACTAGTGGCGCTCTACGACCCCACTACCGGGGCCGGTCATTTGCAAACACGACTCTCCGGTGCTAGATTTATTTTTTTAAATAGAATCTTTACTTTTAACTTCAATAGGAAAAACGTGTTGCAGTGTGAATAATTGCCATCTGAAAATGGGGGGTGTGAAAACTCTAAATCGGCACTTTTATAGAATTCAAAAAAAGTAGGGTCTTCCCTTGATGGCTTGATTCCGGGTCGTTGTTAACCGTCCATTCGTTTTGAAGAGTCCACTCAAAAAGAGCTTGTCTCCGTTCGTCCGTGGTTGGGGCTCCCCACACCGTGTTTTTCGCGTTCAGATCCCTCAACAGCATTCCTTTTGCTATAAGTTTCATCTTGTCGCTGCATTCCACAAATCTTATGCATACTCTGCCGCCTGGTTCATCGTAGATACACACCAATGGGACCCACTCCCCCGCCGCCGTCAAAATGCTGCATGCTGCCACGTTTTCGGTCTCATATGACGTTATTGTTTTCGTGGTGATAGTCGCCTTAACCCACATGTCTGCTTGTCCTTTGTCCTTTCCTCATCAAGTCGGTCGCCTGTTTTCCTTTACCTAGATTTGTCTGGAGGACAGTTACTTTAACCATTTCTGGTCCTGGTTCTTTGTGTCTCCATCCTTAAAATTCTGGTTGGGCATTTCAAGTCCCGTGCCAAATTGCCTGCACGCCCTTAGGTCTGCTTTTTGACATTTAATACACTGCATGTTCTTGTTCCCTGGACACTCATTGCCATTATGTTTTTCCGCGCATTTATAACAGTTAGGCCCTTCACTGCATACTCTTGCCGTGTGGCCGAATCCACAGCATCTGAAGCATAATACAACATCTTCGTGTTCCTCTACCCAATGTAGGGTTAGATCGATGGCTATTTTTCCATTTTTCATGATGATCTTGAAGATATCCCCATCAATTTCCAGTATCACGTTTTCCCTATATTGGTTTCCACAGGCCCTCCTTGCCAGAACACGTATGGCATCGTTGTTTCTAGGTCGCGACCTCCAGATCTCGTGAACGAAATCGTTATTACTGACCATTTTGCTGATTATGTCCTTGTCTTCAACCCCCTTATCGACTCCCGTCAGGAGCATCTGGTGTCGTCTATATGCCCTTTGGTTCTTAATTACGAAATCCCTCTCGCGCAGATGTCTTTCCACTCCAGCCTTTTGCTGCCCGTCATTGCATTTCAACAGTATGTCACCCTTAGGAAGAGCGCAGACTCCTCTTAACGGATCTGTCTCCTTTACTGATATCCCTTTCTTTACTTTGCTCAACATTTCCTTATCTCTTTGTCCTTCGACAATAATTTCCCAATTTTCTCCTATATTGCCGTTCCTAGTTGGTGTTTCCCATGGTTGTTGCTCTACTTGTTGTTCGCTCTTCTTTTGTGCTTCCTCCCTTCTTTTCGCTATATCTGCGTACGTATATTTTTTCCTTTCTCTTTTCTTCCTCGTTGCTATCAGTAGTTGGTGCGTCCGTATCTTGATCTGGCGCCCTTTCCGTTACTTGGGCTTCCTCTATTGTTACTCCTTGGTCGGCTATTCTATGTTGTTCGATCCTCTTTTCTTTCGCAATATCCTTGTTCATTTTCTCCATGGTTTGCTACACTCGTTCCACCTCTTTCGGTCTCGCTTCCGCTTTCACAACCAAATCCTCCAAGCGCCTATTCTTTTCCTGCTCCAGGGAGAGCTTCATATTGCTTTCCATGACTCTTTGGTTAATTGATATATGCACAAGTCAATCCCTTTCAAGCTTGACTTTACTTTGGTCATCTCCTCCCTGTTGATCTGAATCTTGTTACCGCTGTTACGTCTTAATTTTGTCAATTATTAATTCCCATTTTCTCGTCAACTGATTGGCTTCTAGCTCTGACCTTGTGCCCATCACTTGGGACTTTCCTATGCCTAAACCTAGATCTAACTTTATCGTTTTCGGATTCGAATTCGCTTGTTCCCGATTCCCCCTCGTTTGCCACTGAGACTACAAGAGCCCTAGCATCGCTCTTGGTAATTGGCAAATTGTGTCTCGCTTTTTTGGTTGCTGAGTTTCGGTTTGCGCGGTATTATGCCTGTTTCCAGACATTCCATCTCCTGTTCGA
>MU196408.1:0-11159 GCA_016904865.1 Pissodes strobi
ACCTTATATAAAACAATAAAACGCATATCACACATAAAATGTTTAAAAGACAACCATAAGCTTTACAATGTATAACTTTAATAAACATACATTTAGATCATCCAAATTTTATAAATTATAGATACGCAATTGTACCATTTAAGAAACCCAAGTTTTTTTGATGCTATATTAATTGTAACAAATTACTTGTGGCATGCGTCTTCGTATAATAATAAAAATACATAACGGATCAATACCGACCTTATTTGATCTTTCATTTCCTAGAGAAAATATTCTACCTATTCTCTTAACTTTTAAACCAGATGTATTCAAAGAACTTTTTCCAATAATTGAAACAACAACTACTTTATCAGCAGCTATCGCGTGGCGTTTCCTGTAAAGAAGACATACACAATAATTAATTTATAATAAAATAAATAATAGTTAATAATGGTAGAGTTGCCCCTTTATGGGAATATTATATCTTAAACTTCATATATCTGGATTTTAACTAACAAGTGAGCTCCCGATAGATATATGCGCATAATCTACCCTACCATAGAACGAAAACTATCAAACAATAGTATATTATGCACCAAGGGTCGAAAATAACACTTTGCACACGCGTGGAGAGTTTGTGTCATAACTTCCACGTGTACAAAGTGCTTGTTCTGGATCAAAATTCAATTGTAAACGAAGGGTATATCGTAATTAATATTTCTTATCTATAGATTTAATAAGAAAACAATAATAAATGATTTAATACATTATAAATACTGCAAAAAGCCAAGGAACTATTCTAATTATAAAATCTGAACTTTATATTCTTCATAAACAAATTACACCTAACAAACATACATATAAACATAAGTTAAAATATTAGGTAAATTTCAGGTATGGAATCAACAAAAAAATAAATTACATGTTATTAATTTGAATGTCTCTAAATTTTCACCACGATGCCTGTTCGGGTCAAGTCGTTTACACCGCATCTACAACACATGTCCAAATGGAGAAAATATCTCTTCTTAGGAAGCATTACTTGGAATATTCTTATATCCTTGATACTAATCCAAATCCACACTAACCCAAACACTTGCTTTCAGTTGTCGATCACAATCCGGGAGCAAAACGCAATACATTTAAAAACAAACCCGCACTGACTAAATTCGACGTAAAAGAAGGAAACAAAAAAAACATGCGATACATGCGATTTTTAATCCTTAAACTAAATAGTCGCTGCTCAAAAGACCAAGGGCCCTTATGGAACGTAGCATATTATTGAGGCATACAGTAATCGTCTGGCTGCTCACGTCATTTCGGTAAATGTAGTATTTAACGATTTAGTTTTTATTTGCATGTGATTTTCTTACTGCATGGGATGTTCTTATATCCAGATCCTTGATACTAATCGAAATCAACACTAACCCAAACACTTGTTTTTAGTTGTCGATAACAATTCGGGAGCAAAACGCAATACAATACATTTAAAAACAAACCCACACTGACTAAATTCGATGTAAAAGAAAGAAACGAAAAAACATGCGATACATTTCTGATCGTTAAAGTAAATAGTCGCTGCTCAAAAGACTAAGGGCCCTTACGGAACGTAGCATATTATTGACACGATTGCTAAGTGTAGTTCTACAATAACGACCGTGGAAGTACTACTGCGTTGTCTAAAAGTGTCGTGAAGTGCACCAAGTGTGCACGTTTCGATACTTGGGCAACGTTGACGGTATAAGCCACATAAAGGTACGCGTCCACTAATCGGCATCGGACGGACGGTACGCATCCTACGAATCGGATTTTATAATTATCTACATTGTTTCAATATGACTGCGTTCACCTATCGGCATCGACCCGATCGCACTTCGGCATTTCCGGACGGGATCCCGAAGACGAAATCAAAATCCGTTTCGTGCGGACACTGCCGATGCTGATACTGTTAATACTGACAAGAACACGCAGGTGTCACGGTATATTTCCCTTTCCAAACTTTATTGGAGAACTACGTTGGGGTTTGGAACCTTCAGCAACATGCACCAAAACAGAGTTTTATCCACAATACCAAAACAGAATATTTGCACTCGACGCGCGTTTCGATAACCATGTTAGCATCATCAGGAGATGATTAAAACAGTTTATTCTGTTTCGGTATTGTGGATAAAACTCTGTTTTGGTTTATTGGAGAAGATAGCAAGGATTTTTGTTAGTTAGTTTGTGACTTTCCTCCACATTGCTTTAACGTAATTATGGATGTAGCAAGACTTATCACGATTGTGCACGAGTATAAGTTTACAATGTGGGGTATCTAGAATATTCGGACATTCTTCTCAGGGACAATATTTGCAGTTTCGTTTTCTTCTTCTTCTTACAACACGTCAATAATTATAAAATCTTCATTCAGTAACGAAATAATGCTTTTGCTTCTTCAACAGCACTTAGCTAACTGCGGGAGAAATACTGATACCGACTCCAATAATCCGTGATAGTAGACGCAGGACACAAAAAAAATCCGATTCGTCCGATTCGTACCGTCGGTCCGATGACGATTAGTGGACGCGTACCTTAACAGGTCCCGCTGGTCACGGTATCCTCACGGGTATATTATAGGCCTTAGCCTTTCGCGGGTTGTGGCACACACATAAAAAAAGAGTATGAAAAATGATCTGTTCAGCGGAAGCTGCGCGCGAAGTTTTCGTCGACTAAGCTGTAATAGCATATTTAAGGGCATGGACCTCCGCGGCCATGTGACGTATTAGGAGCGTCGTCCCACGACCCATGTGGGCACCCGAGGCGTCGCCATATCATATTTAAGGGTGTGGGACCTGTCATCTGTCAATTTTGGCATATGACATCTGTCGTTCGCCCAAATAGACTACTCTCATTTTGAGATATGTTATCTGTCACTTGTCATTTTTAGCCACGTGATCTACTCCGTTTTGTCATTTGTCAAGTTTGACATTTAACACATGGCAGCTACCAGGATTCAACAACCTGGGCTATACTATTTTAACGATTTGAAATAAATATAATTAAATCCTAGAAATAATCCATAGCGCGCATCTTGAAAATAACAAGCGATATCAACTGTGGTTTCTGAATTAAAGAACTAGGAATAACATATTTTTGTGGTTTTTGTTTTTGTTCACTAAATTATACAAGTATATCAAGTAAATTATTTATTAAACCATAAAGTACAGGGTAGCTCGAATTCGTGTCTATGCATGGGGAACTCGAAAACCGTAAGAGATACAGTGTCGATCAAATTAAGGCAAAATTGCGCATTTAGGTGCCTAACATTATGCCGTTTAGAAAATTTTAAAATTCCGAGTATTTCCGGAGATATCCGGAAAAAACCGAAATTTTGAAAAATCGTTTTATTTTTTCCTGGGCTTATTTAAAATCAGATTTCAAATTGAATTGCACTTTTGCATTGCCACTTTTTCCGCTCTATCCAATGATAACATCCAGTTTGAAATCCTACGTTTCGCCTTCAAGAGATCATCATCAACTTTCTTTTTTTAAATACGAACTTTACTTTTTTTATCGTTTTTCAGATGGTATTGGCGCTATTAATATGATTATGTGTTTTTATTTTATTTTATGTTTTTTTTTTATTTTTTTTAAATTATTATTAATTATTTTTTAATTATATATTTTGCTTTGGCGTAATTTTAAATAATTTATGGTAGGTACTTTTGAAATTTTTATATTCTATAAAAATATTTTATTTTGTTTTTTGTATTAAGTGAAAAATTGGAGCGTAATAAAAATTAAAAATAGTAAAATTTTTTCTTACGAGAATATGGCCATGAACTATTAACCAATTAAAAAAATTATTTAATAGAGAACATCAACATTTTATAATCATACTACGTGATACTATAGGTACTTTGATGGAAAAACACCTATTGGAATTTTGCTTATAAATAAACTAGTAATAGTACTGAGTAATAGTTCATGGCCATATTCTGCCATAATTTTACTATTTTTTATTTTTAATACGGGCTCCAATTTTCCACTTAATACAAAAAACAAATTAAAATATTTTATGAAATATGAAAAATTACCTACCTTAATTTTTTTTAAATCACGCCAAAACAAAATATATAAAATAAAAATAATAATAAAATAATAAAAATTAAAAAAAAATAAAAAAATAAAAACACATACTCATATTAATAACGCCAATACCATCTGAAAAACGAAAAAAAAAAATTAAAGTTCGTATTTAAAAAAAGAAAGTTGATGATGATGCCTTGAAGACGAAACGTCGGATTTCAAACTGGATATCATCATTGGATAGAGCGGAAAAAGTGGCAATGCAAAAGTGTAATTAGATTTGAAATCCGTTTTTAGATAAGCCCATGAAAAAAACAAGACGATTTTTCAAAATTTCGCTTTTTTCCGGATATCTCCGTAAATATTCGGAATTTTGAAACTTTCTAAAAGGCATATTGTTAGGCACCTAAATGCGCAATTTTGCCTTTAATTTGACCGACACTGTATCTCTTACGGTTTTCGAGTTCCCCATACATAGACACGCATTCGAGCCACACACTGGCTTTTACCCATATTATATATGAATTTTGCTAATATTCCAGATCTTATAGATAGGATAATTATACATATATTGAAAAAAAATAGGTATATTGACTATATGTAAAATCTCTGGACTTGCTGAATTCGTTGTGGTCTTGTTCTTGAAACTAATTTCCAAGTATTGGGTTCCTTGAAACTTCTTTCCCAAAATAGTGTTTGTTACATGTACCTAAATGAAGTTTTTCAGGACTCATCTGCTATTCCGAACTGGGCTAATGCCTCGTCCGGAAATAGCAATGATTCGTCCATAGGTACTTGTAACAAAAATAACTATTATGGGCGTTATATGTCATTGTTTCCATCTCTATTTTTTAGCAAATGAATGAGATTTCTATTATAGAATTTATTCCAGTTAGATGTTCCACTCCGTATATTGCAATATAAATTTGTATTTTTTGTGTTTTGATATATTTTTTAAATTTATTTTGGCTTATATTTATACTTTATAGTTGCAGCTGTGCCAATTTTTATTTAATGTCATTTATTATCTTCAGGTATTGTACATTACAAAACCAAATGTACGAAGAAAGAGTTCGAATCGTTGATTGCGTCATGCCCGGCAACGACGGGAGAGGGAAGAGAAAAATAATTCAAATACATAATTAAGGTTTATGCATGGAAATAAAGTTTCATCTCACTTTTCATTGTAGTTTTTATTTGACATCAATATCTAAATCTTTTCCTATGAAAAGCTGATTGGTAAATCACGAAATTAATTAATTAACACCTATTATTATTCTGTCTGGGATTATATACCTAAATAAATGGATCTGCGAAGTGTGAAGTATGATGTTAAAATAAAACGTATCAAATGCAAGCACTGAATATTTCGCACAAAAGTGTTCTGATTGCATGTGTCATAAAATAGAATCATACATTCTATTTTATTCCATATCTTTGATTAAAACACCAAAAGATCAGTTAACATTTTGCAGCAAAATATAAAGTGTATTCTCATGGGTGGGTTCTAATATCTCGGATTGAATCTAATTATTGTCATATGCCACTAATATTATGGAGGGTATAACTATTAACATCTAATAAATAAGTATCAAGACTATTAA
Organism: Pissodes strobi; assembly: GCA_016904865.1. Classification (NCBI taxonomy): domain Eukaryota; kingdom Metazoa; phylum Arthropoda; class Insecta; order Coleoptera; family Curculionidae; genus Pissodes; species Pissodes strobi. The sequence goes on from MU196408.1 coordinate 5,652, forward strand.
AGAATAATGTAAATTTTAAGTTATTTGGGGCACATGCCACTGCAGTTTATTAAGAGTCCATGGCGCGCCTAAAATAGACCCATTTTACGTGCTCGGCTCTTAACACATATTTCGAAAAGGCATAAACTTAGCGACCTAAATTAAAAAACACTGGAAAGATAGCCCTGTTTCCTAGGGTTGCCGTGTAATAGTTTTTACAAATTGTTTTTTTAATTTTTGAAATTTAGATAGTAATCTATGCAATAAATCGATATGTTTACAATTTTTTTCCTTAAAAATAGAGACCTAAATCAAAAATCGCTTACACGAGGGAAGTGGGTCGATCTTTCAGCTTTGCAATGATCCCAAAATAATATCGATTTGACAAAAATTACTCAAAATTCTATGCTAAGTCCCGAACGTCTGCAGCGCTTCACAAACCAAATATTAAAATGCACCAGTCACGTGCGTTTTATTCAAGGGGAGGAGCATGTGGCCGTTTACTGCGGTCAGGACTGGACTTAAACGTAGCGGATTATATATATATTTTTGTGTCAAATAATATATTGGGTCCAAATCACTTTCACTATTCATGATTCTATAATCTGTAGGATTCACGCAATAGTTTTTCTCTTTTCCCGTTCATTCTTAGAATCCGTTTGTATTCGTTTATTGTATTTGTATTTGTATTTGCAGAGAGGTGACTATCGACGGATGTCGAATAGTATATCTGCAGCAGTTTATTGATTCCATGAAAAATCATTCGCCTTTATTTGGATGCAGCCTTGCAAACATGCGTATTGTGAATGAATTGAAAAAAGGTTTTGAGTCGAAACTCACATTTGAGTGTGATATGTGCAACTTTACAAAAACAATTTCTACTTGTCCAGAACAACCTGAAAAAGTTGACATAAACACTTCTACCGTTACAGCTGTAATGAATACAGGTGGGGGCTATACACAATTGAGAAACATTACCGGAGCAATGGACATTCCATCTTTAAGTTTTACGTTGTACAAGAAAGTGCATACACAAATATGTAATGCTTGGGAAGAAATCGCTTGGAGGTCTATGAAAGAGGCCGCTGCAGAAGAGGCAAGGATGGCTTTAGAATATAACAGTGTTGACATCAATAGAACACCGATGATTACCAGTGGCGTAGCTACCGGGTGGGCCAGGGGAGGCAAGGCCCCACGGCGCCAAGAGAAATTAGGCGCCGCTCCGAATTTATAAATATGCTAATGCTAACAATGCTCATGAGCTTAACTGAGTTTTTAAATTAATTAAATTATAATGCAATCAAAGACCGAAATATGTATTAAACTCTTTACCCAACCAATACATTTTGTGTCAGGTATTTATTATTTATTCTACATGGAATAAAAATATATATCCCGGCGCGGCGGCATTTGGTACATGCAAATTTCTAAAAACGCTGCGTAAGGCGGCATGCGACTTCAAAGACAAACATTCCGAAAATTTCGGTCGTAAAAAAGTACGTTTTTTGGAGTTTCGTATTTAGGAAGTACCATTAGCCAGACAAGTCTAAATAAATAGCCTAGCCATACTAAGCATAGAAAATGAATTTGTCTAAAAAATTGATTTTGATCAAATAATCGATCAATTTACATCGATTTAAAAACCAAGAAAGACCAATGTTTAATTAATTAATTAAGGTTATAGATTTGTAGTTTACGTTTATATTTTAATTTGTATGTACCTGTTGGTTGGTTGCCGCTTTCCGCTTATATGTTTTACATTCATATTCCTGTAAATAAAAAAAGCGTTTTCACTATGTGCGCATATCAGAAGTGAAACGTCTTAAACTTAAACGGATTTGGTTAAAAAGTAGTTTTTTTTTTAATATATCACTTAATTAACAAAAAGGGAAGACCTAAATGAAAAAAAAACTATTCTTCATAAAAGTTTTGCTTATGTCTTGAGAAGGTAATAGAGTAAACCCCATATTTTTATCTTGTAAACTAACAAAGATATCACAATAATTATACGCCCTAGCCTTATACATATCTAACGGATTTGGTTAAAAAGTAGTTTTTTTAAATATATCACTCAATTAACCAAAAGAGAAGGCCTAAATGAAAAAACTATTCTTCATAAAAGTTTCGCTTATGTCTTGACAAGGTAATAGAGCAAACCCCATATTTTTATCTTCTAAACTAACAAACGTATCATAATAATTATACGCCCTAGCCTTATACATATCTTAACAGATTTGGTTAAAAAGTAGTTTATTTAAATATAGGTATCACTCAATTAACAAAAAGGAAAGGCCTAAATAAAAAAAAATGTTCTTCATAAAAGTTTCGCTTATGTCTTGACAAGGTAATAGAGCAAATCCCGTATTTGTATCTTGTAAACTAACAAAGATATCACAATAAACATCCGTGACCGTTGCCAGCTCGCCCGCCGTGTGTTGCGATCGCCCGCCGTGTGTCGGGATCGCGACCTTCAAATTTTACTCCCGGCGCGCGTTAAGAAGTTTCACTTCAAAAATATACGTTTAATATTATGATGTATTATTGTTGGATTAATTTGCATATATACACAAAATATAGGTTTGTTTTAGGCGCCAGCGGGTTGGCTTGCCCCCCGGCGCCCACATTTCTAGCTACGCCACTGATGATTACAGTAGTCTGTGATGGAAGCTGGGCAAAACGATCCTACAGAGGTGGTGGAAATTATAATTCTCTCTCTGGAGTTGCTGCAATTGTTGGGGTAAAATCTGGTAAAATTTTATATTTGGGAGTAAAAAATAAATATTGTTGTGTTTGCCAAAGAGCTGAAAACAAAGGTGGACAAGCTGATAAACATACCTGCTACAAAAACTGGAACTCATCTTCCACGGCTATGGAAGCGAGCATAATTGCAGAAGGATTTTGCTCAAGTTTGGAAATGTATAACCTTATTTACAATAAAATGATAGCAGATGGAGATAGTAGCTGCTACAAGAAAATTCTAGATAGTAGGCCTTATGAAACCTGTGTGGTTCAAAAAATAGAATGTACTAATCATTTGCTGAGGAATTATAGCAGCAAATTACGGGAGCTTTCTAAAGTAAAAGGCGTTCCTGGGGCTTTGAGAAATATTATTTCAAATAACATTTTGCGATGCAGAACAGCTGTGGCAAAAGCAGTTCAATACCGGAAAAAAGAAGAAGGCCTCAGTGAGGAGGAAAAAATTAGAAACCTAAGGAAAGATATAATTAACAGTATAAGCCACATATTTGGGGAGCATAAAGGCTGTTCCGAATTGAAATATTTTTGTCAAAAGATAGAAGCTGATAAAAACAATTATATGTTGGATTTTCGAACTTTTGCCATTGAGGAAAAACTAATGGAAGCCGTGCGTTATTTAGCAGGACATTCCAGAAGCTTGCTGGAAAACGTTAACACTAACATTGTGGAACAATTCAATGCTAACATTGCACAAAAGTTGGAGGTAAACGAGTAAATTATACTCTTAGAAGATGTTATCGAGGACGGTGTTTTTCTGCGGTGGTTTCAAAAAATACGAAAAGACCGCTGTATAATATATTCAAGCACTTGAGTGGGGGACACAGTCCTGGAAAAAATGTGAAGAGAATTGAGCAGTTAAAATTAAATAGGCAAAAGAAACATTCTCAGTCCAGGAGGAAACTAGTATTCTCTGCTAGCAAGTCAAGTGAACCAGATGCTAATTATGGAGAAAATTGTCAAAAGCCAGATCTGGATAACAAGCGTTTGAAGATTTAAAAACGGAATTATTAAAAAAGTTGAATAAATCCGAAGCTGAGTATAGACAAATAGAAATTAATACTCGTCTTCAAGCGGATTCTGCTGAATGGAGGCAGTATAGAAAAACAATGTTAACATCTTCCTTATTTGGGAAAATTTGTAAAATGCGTCCAACAACAAGTTGCGCATCTACCATTACAGATATCTTGTGTAAAGAATTTTTTTCTAAAGCTACTGCCTGGGGAAAAAATAATGAAGACAGGGCAAAAAGATCGTTGGAATCAAAATTTGGTTTCAATATTTCTGATTAAGGTCTTGTGATAAACCAAAATTGGCCATTTCTTGGTGCTTCTCCGGATGGTATCGAGGAAAATTCGGGATTCCTAGTTGAAATCAAATGTCCCTTTTCAGCAAGAAACCTGACCATTAAAGAGGCTATTTCAAAAAAGTTAATACAATATTTGGAAGTAGACGGTGAAAATTACAAATTGAAAAAAAATCACAATTATTATTATCAGGTTCAGGGCCAATTAAATATAGCCCTCAAAGAAAAATGTTATTTTTCGGTATGGACTCTTAGAGAAATTATTTATTTAAAAGTTCCAATCGACAGAGTTTTTCGAAAAATCAATGTTACCAAAGCTTGAAAAGTTTTATTTCAATTGTCTCTTGCCTGAAATAATTGATCCAAGACACACAAGAGGCATGAAAATAAGAGATCCAACTTATATTATTGAGGCTCAAAAAATTAAAGATAAAAAATCCTACACCCCTGAACGAGCCCCTGAATGAAAACTATGTTGTTTTAAAAAGTAACTATACGTTTCAATTATAATGTAAGCTAATTATATAAAGTAAAGTTCTTCTATTCTTAGTTGGAAGGTCCAAATTGAAATTTTTGTACTTCATATCATATGACACACTTTATTATTGGCTTCTCAGACAAATGTATTCGTGATAAAAGTCTCTGCATACAAAACACTACTTAGTAGTACAGTGTGTCCCCGGATCGACGCATGAATAAGTGAAAAAGACTGAAAATGTTCAGTTAAAATTTCGCCTTCTGGGGTTCAGCCCTGCTTGTAGAGAATCTAATTTTTGTTATGATTTTAGTTTCAAAAATCGAGTATGCCTTGGAAATTTACAAAATGGTTATTTTTTCCCACTAGTAAACTGCTTTTTCTGTAGGAGATACCACAACATGTTATTAAGAAAAGTTGTTCAGAAAGGAAAATTGAGTAAGAATGCAAAATTTCAAACTTTGATATTTTGCCTTATTTCTTCTTTCTTTTTTAATAAAGTATAGGTAACTTCCATGTTAAAGATATTGAAAATTTTCATTAAAAAAAGTTCTTCAGAATGATACATTATCGAAGTATGCAAAATTTCAAGAAGATCAGTTTATTTTCTTAAAAAAAGAGAAGAATAAGACAAAATATCGAAATGAAATTTTGTACTCTTACTCAATTTTCCTTTCTGAACAACTTTCCCTAATAGCATTCTGTCGTATCTCCAACAGAAAAAATACTTTACTAGTGGGAAAAATAAGATTTTTGTACGTTTACAAGACATGGATCTGGATTTTTCGAAACTGAAATTATGGCTCAAATTAGTTTCTATCCAATCAGGGCTGAACCCCAGAAGTTTAAATTTCAACTCAAACATTTTCAGACATCTTCACCTATTAATGCATCGATCCGGGCACGCACTGTATATGATGTGCAAAAAAGATATGATTTTTTTAAGTAAAAAGTTATCGGATATAAAATCTTTGAAACAGCGAATTTAAAAGCC
>JAEQML010077279.1:0-12952 GCA_016904865.1 Pissodes strobi
GAGACCACATTGTAGAGCGGAAAAAACTATAAAGCTTTCGAATTTAAACTGTGTCTCGAAAATGAACAGTTTTTGTAATAATCGACGAAATATTTTTAGGCATTTTTCATAAATCCCCCTAAATCTTAGAAACTAACAGGAATTTGACGACACTGTAGACGGATTCTGAATGGTTACCAAAAAACGCAGCTTTTCTCTAATTAAACCGTCCTACTATTAGGATGTAATATAAATAATAAAATTAAAATACCGACCAGAGGTCGAACCAGAAGTCAGCAGGAGCTAAAGCCAGTAGCTAAAGTCAATAGCAGTTTGTGAATCAGTTCATGGCCAGAGCGCAGGTGCTAGGTTCAAAAATGTAGCTCACGTGGATGAAAAATGACAGAATTGACAGATGACATGTTGCCAGACTTGATATGTGACATAACCTAAAATTGACGGAGCTAACGGGAACGAAAATCGATAGATGGCTTCCAAACTTGAGAGATGGCATAACTTAAAACTGACAAATGATAGATGTCATATGTTAAAATTGTTAAAAACTCCATGTGGATCATTGCTGAATTTTCTTTATTTTTCCTTCAGTGGTTTTGTAGTATCCTCGATAATTTTCAGTCAGCCTAGCCACATTTCAGCAAACTGTTGAATTAAAGGGAAAAGCCCTTTAAAAATCCCAATTATTGATTTTCTCTTTTGTTTTTCTTTCTATAATGCTTCCTAGGGTTTTAAGCAAAAGGCTTAAATATATTCAATTATTCCAGGATTTTTTGAGTTTGATCTTGAAGCTGTACGTCTATTGAGAAAGTGGTTGAGTTTTTACTTTCATGAAGAAGTTTACTTCCTGGAGTTAATTGGTGAGATATTCAAGGGACTCGATTGATCAGTGTAGCTACCCAACTATCAACTAGTCAGCATTCCTGTGGCTCTGGGACCTATATTTAACCATCGATCCTACGAATTCCAAACAACATCTTGTGGACTTTCTAGCTTGTTCCGCCTCCAAGTTAGTAGCGCTTTTTAATTATAGTTTTAACCCCGCTCTACGACTCGCCATGAACAAAAATGATGGATTGCCGATGTCATATGCGCGTCATGTCATTGATAGATAACAGCTTAAAATTGGAACAGGTAGTGGCTGAAATTCATTATGTGAGCCTGCAAAGATCAATGTACCCGGCAAAGATACCGCCAATAAGAGAGTCGATAAAAATCAAAGGATTTGACAAAAACCCGTAGGGACTTCAGTTACTTCTACCAATGTAATCGTTTCATTGCTTACGTTACTGCTCTATACGACCACTACGGCTTATTTGATATAACTGGCCGTTGTCGCTCGTTTCTAGTTATATGTATAGGTACTTGCTGCGTTTAGTTACACCATTCTTGGACAAGTTTCCGTCGTTCTCTACTACGAGAACGACGTGCCTTTTTATATATTTCCATGTTTAAAATAAATATAATGTTCTCAAAGTAGTAGATACTTTCTTGGACAGTTGTGTCATCGACCTGCTCTATCGAATTACTGACGGGAAACCAGAACACACACAAAGTTCGAGATGAGACGGCAAATGACTATTGACGTAAAATGTTAACAAAATATAAGCGCACTGTTCTAGTGGGACGAACACTGATGGTGATGTCTTCGAACTGCATGTGAATTATAATTACTCAGTCGTTATCAATATTAGTTTTAACTCCAAATAACTAGGTAGCAACTTAGTTATGCGACTCTTGTTGGATCGAGACGTCCCTGAACACCTTCCTAAACAGCACATAGTTAGAACAAGTTCTCACTAATAGTGTAAATATGGTATAGGTACTGCTAATGCCTGGTAAAAATGTTATGTTGGAATTGCATTCCTCATTAATTATAAATATAAATTCATGAATATGTCTGCAATATCATTTATATTTTGATCGCAGTCTTTATATGTATCTCCATGAGATAATTTTATGCATATCTTAAATCATTTACAATTTTTACACATCGCTAAAAATTTGATGAGCATATGTACATTTGGCATGTTAACTGTACGTTAATTATAGCCAAGATCTAAATGTTTAATGTTGCCATCAATGTTTGACGCGATGCTTCAATTACAGCCTTGATGATAGCAGTAAATTTCAACTGTAAAATATCGATAAAACAGTGGATATAAAGCTTTAAAACCAAATAGAGTCAAAGTTTGTTATCATTTTTCTGGAGCAAAAATGTGACTATTGTTTTTCAACAACCAGTTAATTCCGATCAGATTTGCTGTGAATTACTGATATGCATCGAGTACAACTTCTTATCTTTATTTTCTTATCAAACCATCCTACTAATTTGTGAGGTGCAGTCTACTTCATTTTTCAGCAAATATACGTTAAATTTGGGCATATGATTACAATTAGGTTTATACTAATACTACGTAAAAGATGTAACAAATAATATATTTGACTGAGAATGGAATGTGACTAGCTTTATCTGGAAATGTTAACTTTCATAGTTTACCATATTCGTGATAACACACATACAGATGCACACGTACACTCACACGAGTCACGCATGCATGTGATAAGCATGAATCATGCTGAATCTAATTGCTAAATAAAAATTTATGGTCCTAACTTCTATGATTCTGATATTGATAAAGAACCGGCTAGTTTAACATATACACGCTTAATGTACATATGCTAAACGTACTTACACGCAACTAGCAAAATTTATAGTGCTAACGTACTGACGAGGTTGACTTTTAACCCTTTGTGTTCTTATAAAGTGCTGATGAAGGTTTCGATGGGACTTTCCAAACAAATGTTGTGGTCAAACATAACGGCAGCTGCTTGTACATCCCTCCGGGTATCTTCAAGAGCACATGCAAGATAGACATTACGTGGTTCCCCTTTGATGATCAACACTGTGACATGAAGTTTGGTAGCTGGACCCACGATGGTAACCAGGTATTGCTACAATCGTTAATGATTTAGTTTTCAAGTGTTCCACTAACCTTGATACTATTAAACTATACATATTTTTGCAGACTGGAGACAATTATAAGTCTGAAAAAGTTTGTACAGTACCTACCAGTCTTTATTTTCAAAGCTAGTGATTGCTAAATAAATAATAAAGTCGTAACGTATCTGCATCTATCAGAATAGCACCTCAACCAAATTCGCCCAATGAAAAGGATTTATTGTCAATTCTTGCCACATGGTAGAGTTAATAGTTGTAGCTTCTAGATATTATATATTTCAAAAACTCTTTTTTCATTAAAGTTAAATATAATGTAAAATTTAAAATTAAACAACGCAACAATTTTTATATTAAAATATTTTCTTATTCATAAAAACACCAGATCAAATTATTACTTTTCGCCGATAAGTCATTAACTAATAAACTTAGAAGGGTTTCAGCTTACAATCTTAATTGTTGCTCTCATTTTCAATGTTGTAGCCACTACCAACAAACTTCAACGCAGCGCACAGTAAATTTGGTATTTTAAATAGCACTGGTGTAAAAATGATTCGCCACGTCTTGAGCAAACGCAACGCAACGCAAATATTTTCTTCATTAGATAGCTCTGCACTGAATTATTAAGTGTTCTGATATAAACAGAAGATTTATGAAAAAAACTTGCGAAATAAAAAGCGAAATCTCAGAATCTCTTAGAAAATCAAAGCTCAAGAAATGTTAAAAAAATATATATGGAAATAATCTGATAAATTGCGTACTTACTTTGTACGGTTAATTGTGAAAGAAACAAATAAGAGTTTAGAAGAAGATGTCTATCGAGTGGCAAATAGTCCAGCTTGACTTGATTCTACACAATGGGCAAGTGCCAGTCCAACTTTACCCCAAAGTCCGAAGATTAGCCTCTTTGCTGTAAGTCCGAAAAGTGAGACAAATAATTTAATGAGTCTTTGAAAAAAAAGAGAACGGATCTAAGAGAGAAAATAGCAACATTAATAATAATAGTGAACAGAGCATACTTACCTGATGCGTATGTTGAAGCTAAAGAGCAAAGTTCAGATGAGATCTCAAACAAAAAAGCGGAAATATTAGAACAACGGATTGAGGACAGTTTAATTCCATATGGAAAAATTAAGCCTGAGGGCTAACCCAGATTACCAAACAATTTTACTTAATATAAAAAAGCGTTTGCAACCCAAACAATTCTAAAAACCATAATCGGTGAGAAAATCGGCCCAGCCATAATTGAACGAACACATATCGTAGTAGGTATATATTGCAATACCAGTAACTAAATGTATTGCTAATACAAATATGTGAAACTGCAACCAAGTAAGACCACCATAAAAAAGCAGAATATAGGAATCAATGAAAGAACATGGGAGGATTTTAGTGAAACTATATGAACGGAAAAGAGGATATAAAAGAAAAACTGTATCATAAAAACTAAACACCTTTGATGTAACAAAGCTAGATACTATAAAAGTTGATTTGATTTCAAAAAAGTTTATATTAAACTTTGTCTTCATCTCTAACAGTTTATGATATAAGAGGATAGAGATTCTTATTTTGGACATACTGTACAACCTAGTGACTACATCAAATACATAGTGACCTGCACCTAACAAAGTAGAACTCTTTCAACGCACAACGAATATGCCTTGGCATGGTAAATACACGACAGCATTATCACCTTTTTTTTTCTTTATGTTTGGCACACAAGTAAAAGGAAAATCCTATACCACTCAACGAGCGGTGAGTATGCGGAGATGACGGTGGCCGGTGGAGTTGAAGCGATGTAGCTTGTAGTTTTTGGAAAAGACGAGAGGTGGGAAGTTCATTCCAGAGCGAGGCAGTCCTCCAGAAAAAAGAAGTCCCGTAACAGCGGAGTCCTAGTTGTTCACCCCTGAATCGTATGTTGATAATCAGCCTGTCTAACGGGTGTTTCCATTGGCACAACTCTGGGCAAAATCATAAGTTCCTGATGCTGATGATAAACAAAACCCCATATTTCATTGACGTAACTCATCCATCAGACTATAAAAAGTGAATAAATATTATGATGTATGTCAATAATCTAGTAAAATACTTAGATACCTTTTAAACAGCATACATTATGCCAGTAATAATTTCGGTAACATGAACAACCTCATAGAAGCTGGCCGAATACCTAAAGAAAATAAAACTTAACGAAAATGCGAAAATTATTAATTTTCGGAACATGCAGAAAAGTTTGCACGACCTTGAATGCTCATGTACTTACCATTGCTTAACTGACATTAAAAATGGCATAGACCTCACTGAGGTTATGATCCTAAAAGAAGAAAATGGAACTATTAATACTTACAGTAATAACACAACCAGAACACCTCCAAAGTTTATTACAACACCCAACTATCAACAGCAAAAACACCGGTTTGGACGCTTCTCATGAGAATTAAGCGCAGGTTCAACAGCATCCTCAAGTTTGAGATCTGTATGCACTAAACATAGCACCTGTCTAAACGCACGCTTTAAAGCAACATCCTAAAGTCGCTCTATCGAGGCAACGATTGGCTAGCCAATTAGATCAGTACGTAGAAAATAAACTATTACGCAGGCAGATAAGAACTGTCTTCAAGTCGTACCAGAACCAAATACGGTAGAAAATAATGCACCTAATAGCCCTCAATTTGCAATCAACGACCCAGGTAATCAAGCGAATGCCACAACTCACAATGAAGATTATCAGAAGAGTAGCCAGTGTCAGAGAGGATGACGTAAACATAAACAATGCTCAACGGTTGATTGTACGAAATACGCGTAATTCTATAGACATGTAAGATATTTAAACGCTAATGGTAGCCGAGACTTAAATTCTCATTTGAACTCAGGTAAATCATCAAAGAATTAAACACAACAATTGAAGGATAAAACTTAGAGAAAATCTAGAAGAGATATATCATCTCATATAAGTGGCTCTAAAGATAATTATGGATAATCTTCAAAAAAAATTGTTCGAAAGAGTATCTCCTAAAAAGGCTCTATGTACAAGTTAAGCTCTCTGGGAAAAGAAGATAAAAGAGGAAAATAAAGATCTTAAGACAAAAGACTTAACATATTCATTGTTAAAAACTAAAAAAAAATGGTTACGAAGTAGCAATCATTAATTATTCCCCAGTCTTCGAATTAAACAACAACTAAAATCTCTACAAAGATTTTGAAACATTAAAACAAAACAACTCTAAAGAATAAATAATAACGATATGTTGACGAAGATCAGAAACAGTTCGACGGAAACTTCGCTAACTGTAAAACAATAATACAGTGGGTCCTGAACCAGAAAAGATGCTCAGACTCTGGCCGTCATTGTGGATTATTTCTGTAAAATATAACAATAAATTACATTGGATTGAAAATGAAAGGTTAAATCTAAGGCAGATGTAAACCACTCAGCAAAATATTTGGTAAATCACCGTCAATCTGCCTACTCTTTGCTAATCTAAGCGTTACTAAACTCATGTAAGACCTTTTCCGACCGTCACACAAGGAATTGCGCACATCCTTCCAAAGAAACGGGTTCTGAAACAATCAAAAACTTGGCTAGACCTATAATGAATCTTAATACAATATATCAAATACTGGTATCTGCTATTTCACGGAAAAGATCGAAGCGTACCTATCCAAAGCACATCGAAGGGAATGCCGCAGATACAGAACCGTAAAAATTTAAGCAATCGACAGAGCTACTGCGAGGCCAAGCAAGAATTAGACAAAAAACATATATTTTGCCTGGCATATTATTTATTGTTAATTATGTTTCCTATTCATGCTGATAAAATTCAAAAAAAAAATTATAAAATTGACCAAAAATGTATTGAACTATTGAACCACATGGTGGAGAACATCTTTAAATAAATTCAAGTGTGCATGCCGGAACAAAAGATCAGCAAGTGTCAAACCAATTCCACATCGATGAATTGAAATTGTATGCCAGCAATAAAAATCACCTACATGGGATGCTGAAGATCATTTCCATTTTCCATTCCGTGAAATTAGAATAGTTGAAATATTCCACGCTACATGTCGTCAGAGTCCAACTACAACACACAGAAAATGTTTTTCTAGATGATACTACGTGATTTGGCTGAAGAAACTTATTGACACCTTAAAATTTATCAGACTTGACGACGAATTGACCAAAAGGCAACTCAAGGTTACTCATTAATCGCCAATTGTACTAGAATCCTCTAAGAGGAACCAAATGTAAAAAACAAAATATCTAACATAAATAGTTCGGTAATCTCGAAAATAATATATTTTCCTGAGATTTGATTGAAAACTCAGCCAGTTTTAGATTGCGCCATCCCAAGATCAAGGAGGATGAAGTTTAACCAAACCTTAATAACAACCCGGAATAAAAGCGCAATCTTAGAAGATACTTCCAAAATCAAACAAACGATACAGAACAAGAGTGAATTGAGAAGCTAAAAAGAAGTTAAGAGAAAACGATCTGCATATAGTTGTGCCAATCACAATAAAAAAGATAAGAAAGCGTTCAATATCTGCCTTGCGCTTGAGTGTCTATTTAAGAAACGAAGGTTTATTTATTATTTATTTCTTTTGGTTACTCCAAACGAAATAAATGATCGTCTTTTACCTATATTATTTAGTTATTTATTATTATTTTATCCTAGCCTAGCTGAAATATTTTTAGTCAACCTGCGAGATTCAAAAAAGACATGTCAATAAAAGTAATACAATGGCAATTTGACTTACAGCATCCAATAACAATGTCACAATGTAGTTATAAGGAAATGCAGGATACAATTCAACTCAAAATATAAATTGCAATAACTGCTTCATTAGGGAACCATGTCATTAGGTTTACTATTTTGCATGGAGCACTAAGCCATCAATCTCTTTGCTACTTACTTTACAATTATCCAATCAGTTTGCCTTTAAGAGTGTTTTGTCGTCATAACTATTTCATAAAATTAGACAAAAAAGCCTTTACTACATAAAATACTTCAAATTAAAAGTGCAAAATTATGCCTCTTTAATCTGCTAGTCTGGTAAATCAGAATGTTGCTAAAAAGTTGTTAATTTATAGAAAGAATTTATTTCTAAAAAAATTATTGATTTTCATTCCAAGAAACAATTCGTCCATTTTTCATGGGTACCGGTAGACAATAATTTCTACAGCTGCTAATATTGTAAGCGATCATCATGTTTTGTGGCTTATTCAAATAATTCCGATACAAACTTAAGTAAAAGCAAACTTATTATTATTGATAGAATGCTGTACTTCAATTATTATTAGAAGCATTTAATTAGAGCATACACAAAAAAAAACATTTTTCAGTTTATTAAAAACAATAAATAAAAACATAACATATAAGTGCAATATCGGTGTGAATATTTTATGATATTATGAGAGAGGCTATGTTTATTTTAAATATAGAGCAGAATTTAATGCGTTGTTTTTACCCATTTTAACTATCATAAGATCCCCCTTTCCCATCCGAACTTCCAGTTTATCTTGTAAAGTGATTAGCAGAGAGGTTGTATTTATTATTCTTATGGGGATATGTACCAAGTGAGCATCTTGTACTATTCGCGAATGGCATTCGCTAGTACTTATATTTTATACTATTACCATCATATAGAAGAAGGAAAACGTATGTGTTCTAAATAACTACAAAGAGAGTGCATGAAGATCCATAATATTTATATATATTATTCGATTCATAAGCTCATAATGAAAACTCATGTCATGTGTCATTCTCATGATTTTGACTATTGGAGAAAAAGTAACTTAGATTATGCAAAAATTACCTTGTATCGGCCAAAAATTCATACTTTCTCACATATTTTCAAAACTTATTGTTTTATTGATGAATGATGAAGTTTTTCTGTGGATCGCCGTAAAATGTACTTACCACAAGAATAAGTAAGTATATCGGTAGAGGGATTTTTTGGTGGCGCTACTCGACGTGTAACTTGCTGCTATATTCAAACACTATCCTCGGTCGTCGAATGTGGACACAAAACATCAGAGTTGACATAAGCTCAGATTTTAAAAGCTACCCTGTAAAATGCACAATGTTTCCTAAATATACAAAGTTTACACCTACCATGTCTGTGAGCATAAAATAATGGAATTATTCTTAAATCGTTCACTATGCGTAAGTGTTATTGCAAGTCGAGTCATCTTAATTCATACATCACAAGTTTAAAACAAAATCAAAACAATTTATCCAACAAGGTTAACAAATGGTCCATATGCCCGGCTGACTCAGCGGTTTCAACAATAATTAAAGACGTGGGTTTATGACTTGTCAGTTAGGTGAAGGCATCACTAAATTTTTAACTAGCAATATATAAACGATTTTTGCACATTGAAATCAGGGCAGCAACAATTTAGAAACATACCCTAGATAAGAATATCGTGAAATTTAGCAAAAAAGGTATTAATGAAAGGTTACTGTGACACTAACACATCAAACTGAACATCGGGATTCAATGAAACTATTTATTCAAAAAAATTATTTCATAAAGACTTTAATGACAATTAATTAAGTTGCGTTTATGGTATCGCCCATAAACTAAGATTATCAGACGATTAAATCAAATTAAACTAAGTTTTTAAGTTTTAATCTATGCCCTCTATCCTTATCTTTGTCTAATTCCTATTTGGAAATAGTTTTAACTACACCTTCAATTCTTGCGGATCCGACTTATCGCAGTTAATCACAATGTACCAAAAATAAGCAGTATTTACCAAATAAAACTAATCTAAATTAATCCCATGGCAGCGATGATATCATTATACCAATAAATAGTTAATCAATACTAAATCAATGAATTAACCTATGATGTAAGTATATTTCTTTATAGCCGGTAAGTATCTAAGGTAAACACGAAGTGAGTTCATTTCGAGACCTGGTTTAGGGTGACAAGTTAAAGTTGCAAATTGCGATTAAGTAAAACGGTTTACTGTCACGCAGCTTACAGCTAATTACAGTAAAAGCGTATCGTTCAAGTATCTAAACGCTATACAAGAATAAACAAAATAATTACAATATCATCAGCCAAATAAATTCACTACTCGGTATATTATCAGATATAATACTAAATAAAATAAGCATCTCTAAATCAGATATGATACCCGATTATAAATGACCTAAAACTGTTTATCGGTAAGTTTAATAGGCAAAAACAGTAAGTAACAGTAATAGTTACAATATAAAATAACAGGCGACCTACGATCGTTTAACGGCAAGTTCGATAAACAAAACGACAAGTAACGGTAATAGGTATGATATAAGAAAATAGACGACCTACAGTCATTTAACGGTAAAAGAACTACGGTAAGTAATTATGTGGTTTATAGTAAGAGCATCGCATTTAAGTAAATGCGCGCAGTACAAAAAGGTTAAGTCCACTAATTACGATCCTAATAGCTAGGCATTCGATATTCAAGACAATATCAGATAAGATAAGGAAGATAATGAGTAATAATTAAATGAATGGTAACCTTATTCCCTATTTCCTTGGTCATCTACCTACAATCCTTGACGGTAGATTTGAAATAAAATTTAAATTATGGTAGGGCCTACTTGTATCTAGTAGATTTTTGCAGACTTGGAATCCATCGGCGTTTCCTGCGAAGCTACTGTAGAATTCCTTTTATTTATCGAATAAAACTCCAGGTAACTATAGAGTTCTGTATTAATTATAGCAAGGAATATACTAGATAATAACGCTACATAATGTATACCCTTATAATCTACGTACGCATATCAATGCGTCACTCAGTCTTCAATTCTCTCTCTACCCTACTCTGCCTTGGGTTGGTGTAGGTTCATACTATAAATATAATGTTACAATAACAATACCAATTCAACAAGGTTGTCTTGGCCTTGTCACCCGCGTCGAGTATCTCGTTCATTGCAGTTAAACAATAATATTACGTGTGGTAGGTAATGTAAATAACCTTCGTCTAGACCTCGAAATAGTCGCCCCTCTTTTGTGAATGCTCCTTATTTTTGTTGTGGCAAAATTGAGGACATTCGCATAAACATAATTTGTAAACCTTCTAAACTGTAAAAGATAGACTATACGACATCATATGCAATTTTATGCGGTTACATAATAATAACAATGAACTAATAATAAAATGATAAAAATGTTTATATATCTTGTAAAAAATAGTATTTGTGATAAAAAAAAATTGTGTGGCAGTAACTATGGGTTACTACAGTTTGTTCTTTTTGCTTTTTTTTTGCTTGGCTGGTAAAATACCAACATTATATATTTAAAATCTCAATAATAATGAATATTCAGGTAGTAGAAAAATATATACATAAAGTAGAAAAATATACATAAGAGTAGAAAAATATACACATTAAAGTAGTAAGAAAAGTACATTATACCTTGTACATACGTTATACAAAATATACATTGTGTTATATGTTATTCTAACGCACTGCACTTGTCCAATGTTTTGTCACTCGCGTAAGTGTTCTTCGGCACTACTTAAGACTAGTTTACAAAAATAAAAGCATGGAGATTGAGCTTAAAGATTCGCAAACGGTTGAATTCGATTTTTATGTTCAGTTTGTTTTTTACCCGTTGCGTCTTCTATTATGCAATTTACTCCATCTATACTCGTTATCGAGAAAGGACCTTTGTACCAAGGATCAAATTTTGTTCGGTTTTCGTTGTTTATTACAACTAGATCACCTGCTTTAAGCTGTAATTGATTAACTTTTTTATCGTAAGTCATTTTACGCAGCTCCTTAGCTTTTGAGATATACTGTTGAGCGCGAATGTTTGTTGCTTGTATCAAGTGTCGAACTTCCTGATAATAAGCGTCCACATCGTATATAGGGTCAATTTTCTCTCCTTACAAATTTTCAAGCATTTCCGCTTTTCGTGCCAAAAATTTATTCAAACCGTGTATAGTTGTGATATGCACTGGGCGTAGTGTTATAACAGAAAATGTAATATTTGACTAGTTCGTTCCAATCGGTTTTTGCTTCGTTAATATACATGCGTACATCATATTCGTTAAGGACTTTGTGATTTCGCTCACATCCTCCAATGCTTTGACTATGATACGCCATTGAAAATTTGTGATTTATGTTAAATAATTTCGTCAATTGCTGCAATACCTCATTCCTGTACCCATATCTGTTCTTATCTCTTTATTGGTCCATATGTGAGTATGAATTCGTCCATTATGGCTTTTGCAATTGTCTTTGCTTCCTTATTTGGTACCGGTATTATTTTTACATATTTTGTTAATTCGTATTGGAACGTAACTGCGTATTGATTGTTTTTAAATGTTTTCTCGAACGGGCCAATTGTATCAATGTTGTATGCATTGATATATGTCGAAAGCTCTCTGTGAAGTAGGTGTAATAATCATGGGTTCCACATGAGTCACTTTCTTTTTATTTATTTGATATTTGGCACAATTTCTTACATAATTTGCTACATCTCTTGACATTCGTTTCCAACGATATTTGGTTCTCAATTTTTTGAGTAGTTTCTTCTGTCCACAGTGTCCTCCAATTGAAGGGGATCATCGCGAAGTTGTCTAATTAGGTTTGTTTTCTCGTCGCGACTCGAGATAACAATTGGATCCTTATATAAAATAATATTTAAATTCATCAACACCTTATTCCCTATTTCCTTGGTCGTCTGTTTTTAGCTTAACCTTATCCATATCAGGATGGCTAGCCATTGATTCAAGCTTAGACAGTATTGTCGCTAGAGACCTATTGCCATTAGTGATCATAATTTTATTTTCGTTTTGCCCAACAAGAGGAAGTTTTGAAATTTGAAAAATTCCAAATAGTTCCGGATATATTCGTAAAAAACCGAAAATCAGCTATTTTATTTTTATTATTCCATGATTTTATTTGAAGAGATAATATAACATAAGCTTAACATTATTATTGCCACTTTTTCCCCTTTATAAAATGGCAGTATCAAATTTTAAATCTGACG